>JADBJO010017310.1:7500-15000 GCA_016801955.1 Conus betulinus | reverse complement strand
GCATATAATAGAAACAGTACCCTGATGCTGTTATCTCCAGACCTAGCGCTGAAGACCTACATATATCACTGGATGCCGTGTTGCAATATCCTTTTTCATAGAAACTTAAAATTCACGTTAACAAATCCATAACTAGTTCTTCAGGAAACAAAATTAGGAACCTACCTACATTTGCCTATGACAGACAAAACGTGGGAGTTGTTTCCAGATCTTAGTTTTTGGTATTTACTTTAATTATAATTACAAATTCTTTGCATAGAAACACATGTGTAATTAGCTGTTCCAGCTACTATGTACTGGTAAAAATGGAGGCAGATTATATTACCACTGGCTACTCAAATAGAATTATTATGCAGAATGATCGTGGCTACGCTATTGTGTGGTCATGAAGTATGGTGAACCTACAGGAATGTCAAGTGTGTGCACTTAGTATGATGACTGTGGCGAGTAAACTCAAGCTCCATTTCTATACAATGATTTTTAATTAAGTGAGTCAACCCCAACAAATATAGTACATGGTAAATTGAGTAAATTTCTTTAGAAGTGTGTGCGAAAAGTGGAGTGCTTTCTTCCTAGTTTTCTTTTCACTAATGAATTTAAATAACGCTGATAAAATGCCTAGCACTAAGCACTGTTTCCTATATGTCTTAAATTTTACCGGATAATTACTAGTAAATGTACTAGCGTATATTGCCCCTTTTCCATTTTAGAACATTGAATCGCTTACTAGTTCAAAGGTCCGATATTGTAACATACCTAAAGAACGATTTTGTCAACTAAATGATTTATGAGTGCTGTGAGAAATTTCACGACGGTTTAACACGTAGCTTCTTCACTGTTTTAAGAAAACACCCTAATCTTTCGTTATGGCAGAACAAACCTGAAACATGCTAAAATTCTTTCTTTTTTTTTTTTTTTTGCAGAAAAGAAAAATGAATCTGATTTGGAAAAATCGTACGTCTTTCACAAGCAATGATGGATGTTACAAAGACCTCTCTAGGTAAACATGTAACCAGAAACATCATTAGGATTAAAATCGGTGAAATGAGTTGAAATTGCTTTCAGGAAATAAATGTTGTATTACAGATTTATCTTATTTTCAAATGCTAGTTTTGCATTATCATCAACAGTATGCTTGGATAATAAACGATAAAATATATCATTCAAAACTGCTGGGTATTTCTAGTCAGTTTTTTTTTGTGTACAGTTTTTCAGTGTTCCTCTCAGTCTGTTTTTCTTTATTTTCCTTTTTTTAATTTAGAAGATACTGCACTTCTTTTCTCAATACATTTCTTTCAGCATATCACAAAGACTTGTTGCTTTTTATTATGTATTTTCAGTTATCCATCATTTTAGCCCTAGGCTTATGCAACTTGTTACATTTCCTCCTTATGGTAATTATTTTGTTTTTTATTCGCGGACAAAATCAAATCATCTTTCATTGTCTCTGCGTTTTGGACAAGACAGTGGTCTGAATGATTTTTTTCCTTTCGTTTGAGATGTAAATGTAAATTCGATCTAGATGCACATTTACTTAAGAGGAACGTTGATCCAATGCCCCAAGAATAGATCCAGAACTTTGTCAGGCTGAAATCACTGCGTCGTTGTTGCATGTTAGACTTTGTTATACTTCTTGCCTAATAAGTGTAGATTTGAAGACTTCAGCTCTTTTTCGATTTGCGCTCTGTCAAAGCTATCATGGGTAGAGAACATGACTGGTTGGTCTCGTCTTTGGGACTTGACTTGGGATGAGGGCTTGATGCACGGTTGGAAAGTTGAAGTTGTGTTGTTCGTTTCAACCCTGTCAGTCTTTCACGAATGTAGTAGAAGACAGGGAATAGGTAATGTTTTACAAAGGAAGTAACCCTTTTGTACCCATACATTTATTGGAAGCACGGTAATTTTTCCACAGGGTTGCTAAAAACTGAGGCCTTGGTTGTTTGCACACCACCCCACATCACACTGTGATTTGTGGCAGTGGATTGATCTTTTACAAAAACCACTGATTTATAAAGCTGGTGAGTGAGAGTGGAGGTGGTCTTCCGCTGATAATCTTTCTTTTCAATTACACGTATATCCAGAGAATTTCCTCTCTTCTGTCCTTTGAACTTACACAGGATATCGACACTGGCTGTTGTTCTGGATGGTGAGCAGTATGGTTTGAGTTTCCATCCATGACAGCGAGAGCATTGATGTAGGCTGTTGTTCTGAGAAGAGCAGACAGTAGGTTTGACTTCCAGTCCATGACAACTGGAGCATTGATGCAGGCCACTGGTCTGGATAGTGAGTAGTACGGTCAGGCTTTCCGTCCTTGAAGCTGGAGTACCGATGCAGTCTGTTGTTTAATGATGAGCATTATGCTCTGATTTTCTATCCATGATAGCAGGAGCGCTGATGCTGATTCTTGCACAGGATGGTGAGCAGTAAAGTTGATGTGTATGGACGGCAGCTGGAAAAATGACGTTCTCTGCTTCTCCATAGTGTGAACAGTATTGTGGCTGCTCTCTCTTTGGTAAGGAATTCTCTGCACCACGGAGAACTTGATTAATAGCGATACTTGATGAGTGTGTGGGGAATATAGAAGAGTGTGAATCCAAACTGTAGCGAAGAACATTAGTTATCTTGAGGCTTGCTTCCTCTGTAATTCTTGTGATTTATTAGCCTGTTGTTCTGTAGAGAGTTAGGGTTGTTATGGCATTTGTGAATTACAGTGCGCTCAGTAATAAATGTTTAGCTTTATGTATTTTCTGACATGGTTGAATGGTCTAGGAATAATGTAACAAGTTTTGACATTCAACATTATGCTTGTTTACAGAGCTACATGCAATATACTTTGCAGGAGCAAGATGTCGATACTCATCCAAAGGTAAAATGCCTACTTACATATATGTACCCATAGTTTATGCAGGAAAGGATACATCCAGGGCAAGTCTGAAAGCTACAATCTGAAGTTTGCATTTAAAAAAATAAATATTCTGGAACACCAAAAAGCACCTCTTGGCCATACGTCAGCTTGGAAACGTACAAGACAAAGTGAAAGTTGTGTTAATACTTTAACATCTTGACTCCAATGTTGTTTGCTTCTTGCTTTTTAAGAAGTGAAACCTTTCCTGGTATTCGCAAATAGATATTCAATATGATAATTCCACGTCAATTTTGATGTATGGAATATGCCCCAAAATTTTACGACATGTTTGTGTTTTAGAACTTCGTCATTAATTTGTAACGTTGGCAGTATGGGTGGATCCACCCCATTATTAAAAATAATAACATTAGCCTTCTCAATGGATACAGATAACCCCCACTCACAGTAAGGCAGTCGCTGAGCTTATCACGTTCAAACCGATATATTTTTTCTATAGAAATTAAACTCTCTTTTAGACTTGTCTTTTTCATGTTTACTTTCATCCACATGCAGATGTCTTCAACATACTGAACAAGGTCAGCATTGCATGATAAACATTTAGGTAAATCATAAAGCATAATGTTAAATAAATGAGGAGCATTGATCAAACCCTGTAAGATGACCGTTCATGGAAATCTTAATGTGGAGTAAGTATTTCCAACTTTAACCTGTGTGCTTCTCTCTGACTGGAAATTCTAAACATAATAGTTAATTCATATTTCCCGACAATCCGATAGACTTAAGTGTATATGGCAATCTGTCATGCCACACACGATCGTATGCATTTTTATGTCGAAAAAGTGCTTAATATATTCTTTCTGATGTTTTATTTGTGTAGTGAGTTCAACAAATGGTCAACAGCTGATCTGTCATTTCTAAATCCTGCTTTATTTATTAGAATTAGTCCATTTTTGTCACAGCTATGTATAAATCTGAGTTTTTCTATTAGTTTTACAGTGTTAGAGGCCAGTGCAAGTGGTCTGTGATCATTTTCATTATCTTCGACTTTCCCTGTTTTGATATTGGAACAACAATAAAATGTTTCCATATTCGTGGAATGATGCCCTGGACCTAACATTTCTCAAATAATCGAGCAACAGCTTTACCCAGTTCTCAGGCAAATGATTCAATAAACCGTCAGAAAACGCGTCCATACCAACTGAAGTTTTCTTGGTACCAAGAGAAGAAATACTCTCTTTAAGCTCCTGCAAAGTAAGAGGAATATTCACTCCAAGGATCTTTACATATGTTCTTTTGTTGTCTCATATTCTCGAAAAGTTTGATGTTTTTTTCTGATAGTCTGTGTACCATACAACAAACACATCTACAAATGATTCAGCCTTTTCTGAATTATTTGGAAGTTCGTTGCCGTTAACTTTAATTGGACTGTGTGGTAATTTTATATCATTTTTCATATCATTGAATTCTTCTCTGTCATGGCAGCAAGGCTGACCAAGTACCTCATGGTAAACAAGTACTTGGATGTGTCAGTCCAGAAGGGTGGCATCCCAGGCGTGGCTGGCTGTGTAGAACACGCCGCAATGATCTGGGACGCAATCCAAAGAGAGCAAAACAGAAAAGAGAGACCTGGACGTAGTGTGGCAAATGCATATGGATCTGTACCCCATGAGACGATACTGTGGGCTCTTGAGATGCACCATGTGCCAAAGAACATCTGCGACATGCTCAAGAAGTACTTCAATGGCTGCTCAATGCGGTTCTCGACCAAGCAGTACACAACAGATTGGATCAACTTGGAAGTGGGCATTGCAATGGGCTATGCAATTTCCCCAATACTGTTCGTGTTGGTAATAGAAGTCATCTTGAAAGCAGCAACAAGCAACGCAAGACGAACAGACCTTGGGCGATGGATACAAGATGCCCCCCCCCCCCCCCTCAAGGGCTTCATGGATGACACTACAGTGATTTCATCCAGAGAAGTCGAGACACTTCATGTGCTGGAGAGGCTGGACGACATAGTTGCCTCATCCAGAATGAAGTTCAACCAAAGAAATCATGGAGTCTCTCACTGAGGAAAGGAAAAGTGGCCGAATCTGTGGTCTTCAGTGTTGCCAACCAGGCCATTCGAACAGTCACAGAAGAGCCAGTCAAGAGCCTTGAAAGATGGTATAATGATACCCTGAAAGACACACAAAGAGCAAAAGAAACCAAACAGATGTTGGAAGAAGGCTTGGAGACCATTGACTAGTGTGGGCTCCCTGGCAAATACAAGGTCTGGTGTCTGCTCATGCTGATGCAAAGCCTCTGATGATAAACGATATCTGCACCAGCATAGTAGAGGCAATGGAAGCCAAAATCAACAAGTTCACAAGGAAATGGCTTGGTGTCTCACCCTGTCTCACTGACATAGCGCTGTACTGTCACCAAGCACAGCTGAATCTACCACTGAAATCCATCCTGAGGAATACAAAGCAGGGAAGATCAGACTTCAAAGCATGCTGGAAGATTCAGGAGACAAGGTGGTAGAAGCAATCAAGCCCCAGCTGAAGACAGGCAGAAAACGGAAAGTTCAAGAGACGATGGATTCTGCAAAAGAAAGTCTCAAGATCAGAGAAATAACAGGACACACACAGACCAACAGACAAGGACTGGGGGGTGGTGACCAAAACTGAATGGTGGTCATGAGCCAAAGGAAAAGCCAAAAGAGACATTATGATTCAAGAGATGAGAAAAGAAGACCAAAAAGACTCCAAAAGCAGTAGAGCAGGGACTGCAGGGGCGACGGACAACGTGGGAGAATGCACTCCAAAGAAGTCTCACTTGGAATGACATTTGGCACATGGCCCCTCTCAGGATCAGCTTCATCAGATCTCATATCTTTCTGCCCTCAAATGCAAACCTGGTAAAGTGGAGAAAAACAGACGATCCTGCATGCCCCTCTGCCATGAAAACCAAACAGTGGAGCATGTCCTAAGCTCATGTAAAGTAGTTCTGGCTCAAGGAGGGTACACATGGAGGCACAACCAAGTGCTCAAAGCAGTCTGGGCTAGTACCAACACCACCAAAGGGAAAATGAGGACTCGAAAAGCACCCGCAACACATTTTTCATGGCAGAAAGTAGCAAATCATGGCCAAGAACAACAGTACCACTCGGAACACACAGGCAGAGTCTGCTGGATAGGACAGATGACTGGGAGTGCACTGTAGTAGACCTCCCAGAATGAAAGAGTTACCCAGAGATCATCAGCAAGAGTGGCATGAAACCTGACTTAGCAGTCCACTCTCAGTCAACCAAGCAGCTGATCATGATCGAGCTCACGGTGCCATATGAGAACAGAATGGAGGCAGCGCAGATCTACAAGACTGAAAAGTATGCTAATCTGGCAAACAGCCTGAGGAGAGAAGGCTATCAGGTCAAAATCCTCACTGCAGAAATTGGAACTAAGAGATTTGTAGGAACGTCCCCATACAGCCTCATGAAACAGCTCTCAGTTGCAGGGTGGGAAAAAACCCAGAGCCCTGAAAGCAATGGCAGAAGCGGCAAAGAGGTGTGTTCAAGTTGGATCTGGTCAAGAAGGAACAAAAGTGAACTTCATAAGGCTTAACTTTCTTACAAACATCAGGTGTCCCATTGACTCAGTGGTTAGAGTGCGAGTCATTAAGTGGAAAATGAACATGTCCAGAGGGTCACGGGATCGAACCCCAGCCATGACTCGTCCCAACAAGGGAAAAAAGGGGTCAGCAGAGGGACATCCAGAGTCATGAGCCGGGTGTGCCCCCCCCCCCCCCCCCCCCCCCCACCAGAGTGTCAGGAGATAAGGGCCGAAACTCTTGCTTGAAAGGGGCTTCTCTTCTGAGGACTCTCTGCTGCCACGCTGTCCACGAGTTTCTTTCTGCTACTGACCACACTCTTTGAAGGTCTTTGTGCCTGTAAACTTCATTTGTACAGAATGTGGACAAGAACTGTCGCTTGGCCTGAGCTATTGTTCTATTACAAAAAAATAGTTTGCTTTGTTCATTGACAGATGATTTTCTGGTCTTCGTCTTTCAAATAGATTCGATATTTTTTCAAGTTTATCGTCTACAGCTTTTTGACAGTGTGAATTCCACCAACTATCTCCTGAGTGTTTATCCGACTTAACCGATGGATATCTAGGAATACAGAAATAAGCAGCCTGGAAAACAGCTTCTGCGAATCTTGAATGAAAAGTATCAATTTTCTCATATTTTATATCGTCTGTGTTGTGTGTGCTTTAAATATTTTTATATATTTTTTCCTGCTGAATTTGGGATAACATCTTTCTTCTGATCATGCTGCGCTGATTACTCATTGAGAGTAACAATAATTGGTAGATGATCACCACCTAGAGCATCAGTGTGCGTTTCCCAGGTACATTTAGGAACAAGAACTGGTGAAATAAAAAGATTCATCAATTGCGGTGGCCCTGTGCTTTGGTGTATCAGGAATTCTCGTTACACTTCCGTCATTTAATAGATAAAGGCAAGAATCGACTATATTCTCAATGAATCGTTTACTAATTATTGTTATACAGTCCTTGTCCCAACATGGAGAATGAGCATTAAAATCGCCACATATTAACCATTTCTATTTTGAATCTTGAATATATTTATCC
>JADBJO010017310.1:0-5000 GCA_016801955.1 Conus betulinus | reverse complement strand
CCGTCCACAGCCACAGCCCAGCCGGCCCCGCCGCATCCCCGGCACCGGCAAACCACAGGGAGCAGTCAATGTCAAGTCGTCAAGAGGCAACCCACCGGAGGAGACACTGCACTGCTGCCGAGTCACTTCAGTGGTTCAGTGGCGCCTGTTCTGATCTAACATACGCAGGACACCACCTACTAAGCCCCCTACTGACGACAATAATTGCTTAGTCGCGGAGCCGGCGTGAGTGAGCTCTCCCTCCGGAGGGCGCCACCACGTCCGTCCAACGACAGTCCCCCATGGACTCGCCGATACCGGTGACCCCCGGACGGAACCAAACCATGGCCACAGACGTGAAGAGGACATCGAAATTGAGGTCACCATGAGAGCAGGGCATGAAGGGCCACAGAATTTGAGACTTTTTTTTTTTTTTTAATGCTGATCGATGAGAATGAGGATGATTGAGATGATGCTACGGATTTCCATTTCGGTCTGAGACTACATGACAGGGCTGTACTCTACGCTTCCTTTCATAATATATCCCGGCGTCAACCAGGCCGAGAGATACAGACACCTGCAGTGTTGGTCAGGAAATTTGAGCAACACTCTCAGAAACGCATCCATTAAGTGGATGAAACTCGACTGTGTGGTCCCAGTCTTCCCAACTGAGCCCGCAGCAAACTCAACTCTGGGTAGGAGCCGGTCGGGGCAGAAAAACCCACATGCTTCTGATGGGATTCGAACCCACGACCTCCCAGCCGGGAGTCCGCGACGCTAACCACTTCGCCACGGCGGCTGGTCGTGACCTATGTTTTCTATTCAATGCAGCTACGTCAGCGGTGCTCTTGCATGTTTCTCAGCAATGCGGCTCCATTCGCCGTGACCCATGTTTTCTATTCAATGCAGCTACATCAGCTGTGCTCTTGCATGTTTATCAGCAATGCAGCTATATTAGTCGTGACCTATGTTTTCCACTCAATGCAGCTACATCAGCGGTGATCTTGCTGTGATCTTGCATGTTTATCAGCAATGCGACTATGTTTTCCACTCAATGCAGCTACATCTGCTGTGATCTGGCATGTCTCTCAGCAATGCAGCCATATTAGCCATGATCCAGGTTTTCTACTCAAGGCATGACTTTTTTTTTTTTTCGGCAGCTACATCAGCGGTGAAAATGCACATTTTGCAGCAATGCAGCTACATCAACCGTGACTGTCTCAACAATTTTTCCTCTCATATTAGCCATGGCACTGGTTTGCAGGTTTCTCCGCAAGTCTCCCTCAACGATCTTTCCTCAGTGTGGCTACATCAGTTGTGTCTTCGCATGTTTATATATGTAACTTTGCATGTTTTTCCAGCAATGCGGCTACATGTTTATATGTATATAACTTTGCTGGTTTTCCCAGCAATGCGGCTACGTGAGCCGTGGCTATGTCTTGCGAGTTTTTTCTCAGAAAATCTTCCTCAATGCAGCCACCCCGGATGTGTTTTTGCATGTTTTCTCACCAATTCGGCTATTTCAGCGGTGATGATGACCAGCTGTATAACTCTGCATGCTCCTCACCAATGCGGCTACATTAACCGTGACTAGGGTTACAGGTTTCTCACCAATGTTTCAGCAGTGCGGCTGTATCAGATGTGTGTTTGCATGTTCTTTCGGCAATGTGATGATGTAGCCACGACTAGGACTGTTTCTCCACAATTCAGCGACATTAGCTGTGACTTTTGGCCAGTACGCGTGCAGTTCTGACCCGTGTTGATTGATCCCATTCCATTCCACCTACACAGGGCAATAGAAGTACACACACGGTAAGCCCCTTTTCGTGTCCGAAGATTGGGTATTCTACAGATGCCAAAGACAAGCCCGCAGCGACGCGACGCTGAAAGCGAGTGAGGCCAGAGCAGATCAGCCAGCCAGACCCAGCGACACAAGCACCCTGGGAGATCCAGTAGTGCAGCCAAATAGTGGGGAACCGCGGCGGCGCCCCCCCCCCCCCCCCCCCCCCCCCCCCCCCCCCTGCCAACAGCACAACCAGTGCCCAGCACATCGACGGTGGCCGACCCGGCACAACAGGTGGCAGCCACACCCACGACGACCTTCACGGTACCTCCAGCGCAACAAGCCGCGGACTGGCAGACCAGCATCGTGGGCCCGGTCCAGGACGCACTACAAGGTAGAGGAATTCAGAAGGCTGGCATCCCTCTGCCAACAAGCTTCCCACGCCAGTGCCGCCACTGCCCGAGTTGCCGCACTCATAGGGACAGCTCAAGATCGATAACAAACATCCCTCACACCATCAACCCAGAATGCATACAGGCGTAGCTGGGGACCGGTTTTTTTAGATTTCGCTACAGAATCGCGGTTATCCGCTAGTCTCCCCTTAGAAGCAGGTACAGTCGCGTATCCGCTAGTCTCCCCTTAGAATCAGGTACAGTCGCGCTATTCATTGCAGACCGAGAAAAAAAAAAAAAGTTTCAAACCGGCAACTGTGTCGGCACACATCTCGGCAATCAGTTACTTACACAAGATCAGATCCTTACAACCCAACAGCAGCCTTTTTCATACAGAAGATGATCGCTTCATACCACAAGCGGCAATCATCATGCGACACAAGGCTACCACTCGATAAAGGTATGCTGTAGGACTTAGTTTCCGCCCTGCGTCACACATCCCCAACATGAAAGAGTGCATCCTATTCCAAGCTATGTACCTACTAGCCTTTCATGCCTTCCTACGCATTGGCGAAAAATAACGGTACACTCGGCTACGGACAAAAACCCCAACCTTCTTGGGGTACATCAGGTCACAAATAAGCAGTCGCATATGACAGTCACATTTCTTCATTACAAACACAGTCAAGGTCAGACCTTCTCTTTAGACATACAAAAGGGACAGAATGGGAATGTCCTATGCAGGCCATGAAAGATTATTTAGCAGACAGGGGCCTCGCACCTGGACCCCTATTCCTCAAGGCCCCAGGAGTCCCCGTCACCAGATCAGTATTTAACACCCAGCTGCGCCTCACACTGGCGTTTTGCCGCTACCCAGCAGCACACTTCACATCACATAGCTTTAGGATAGGAGCAGCAACAGCAGCGGCAGCTCGGGGCATGTCAGACACACAGATAAGGCAACTAGGGAGATGGAAATCGGACACATTCAAAAGATACATTAGGAACAGTAGCCGTTCTTCATCACATTACATACTAGGACAGCCTTGCTCTTACCCAGACGTGTTTCAGTCAGTATGACCCGATCGAGAGTGAAGATACTGCCTCCTCGTTCTTGGTTTCTATTGGTTACAGGTCCTGGGTGCTCCCGGACCTGTGGATGCTAACAGACAAAGCCGGCGGTCAAAGGTGCAGCAAAGGCAACAAGAAGGACGGGCAACCCCCACAAGACATTATGTAGGTGTACACTTGCTTGTGTACAAAGGAGCTGTTCACTGGTTACATAGTATAATCTTGTGTGCAACAGTATGTTCCAGGCGCGTGTGCGCGCGGAGGATGTGTGTGTGCGTGCGAACGGCTGTGCGCGGGCACGCGCGTGTGGGTGTTGCTATGTTGATGACCTATGAACGCAATATTTGGTGCGTGTGTGTTTTCTGCATATATTATAAGATGTTGAATTGCTAAAGCTCGTAAAGCGCCTGGCAGCCTACGTTTGTAGGTTGGGTGCTATAGTAATTGTTATTATTTTCATTATGATTTCGTAATCCTCAGACAGCCAACGCGCTTAGGTCTACTACCTTTCGGTTATGACTCGGGGGTCAACACTTCATGCCCAAAAAATGAGCAAGAAGTGTCTCATGGCGCTTTCCCCCCTTCAGTCAAACTCAAAGTTCAGATCCCAAGGGAATTAATGTTTTAACCCCTTCAGCAGTGTTGGAAAGAAATCGGCGCAAAGCGCTGGTCAGAAATCGAAAGAAATACTGGATTATTAGCCGTTACCTGGCAAACAAATGGTATTGTCCTTATGAAACTGTTGTGACATAAATGTTGAATCCAGTTACCTGGCAAACAAATATATTGTCCTTTTGAAGCTATTGGAGAGTTTAATCGTCGAATTCCAATACCTGACAAACAAAAGGTATTGTACATTTGAAGCTAAGGTTGAATTTATTCGTGAATTCCTCACTTGCAGAAAACAAAGTGATCAAAGAAAAACACTTAAAGTAATGGGAGGTAAAGTTACGAAATTACAAGAGAAAAGGAATTCTGAGGTTTACAGGTTCACTATTATATGTACCTGTTCATATACACACTGGTATAATGCTTGTATATGAAAAAGTGACACATTATAATTTCACTCCTCATGGAGTGGACCTAAGCGCAATACAATATCTTTGTGTCATGTGTTGCATGTATGTGAGAAAAACGTGAAAGAGAAAGCATGTTGATTAGGTGGTGAGTGAAGATGGGGGAGAAGATGAAAGAGAACAGTTATCAATTGCCATGGGACCTAACAAGAAGCATCAGCCACAAAAGTTCTTATGGGACATAAGGGAATTTGTGGCGGAGTGCGATTATTCCGGTATTTTCCGGCAAGACAGAAGTCTTAACGCATGTCAGGCATGTGCAAAAACACTCCCCTTTTCGACGTAGGTCAGGCATGCGTAAAAGCACTTCCTTTTTCGAGTAACACGCTAGCAGAAGACGCACTCTCTGCTCCACGAAAAAATTCCCACCCTCCCTCCCCTCATGCAAAGGCGCTTGGCGCTTTCCCCCTTCAGTCAAACTCAAAGTTCAGATCCCAGGGGGAATTGATGTTTTAACCCCTTCAGCAGTGTTGGAAAGAAATCGGCGCAAAGCGCTGGTCAGAAATCGAAAGAAATACTGGATTATTAGCCGTTACCTGGCAAACAAATGGTATTGTCCTTATGAAACTGTGTTGTGACATAAATGTTGAATCCAGTTACCTGGCAAACAAATATATTGTCCTTTTGAAGCTATTGGAGAGTTTAATCGTCGAATTCCAATACCTGACAAACAAAAGGTATTGTACATTTGAAGCTAAG
>JADBJO010017309.1:20000-22500 GCA_016801955.1 Conus betulinus | reverse complement strand
ACACACACACACACACACACACACACACACACACACACACACACACACCACATCTCAGCTCATCTGTGCCTTCAGTCAACAACCTGGGAGCCATAACAACCCGAAGACCAAGTGGAACATATCTACAATGAATTTTTATTCCCACAAATAATTGCACATTTTTCCATGTTAGCTGAGAGAGAGAGAGAGAGAGAGAGAGAGAGAGGGGGGGGGAGGGAGAGAGAGTGAGAGAGACAGACAGACAGAGACAGAGACAGAAAGAGACAGAAAGGGACAGAGAGAGAGAGAGAGGGAGGGAGGGAGGGAGGGAGGAGGGAGGGAGGAGAGAGTGAGAGAGAGACAGAGACAGAGACAGAGACAGAAAGAGACAGAAAGAGACAGAAAGGGACACAGAGAGAGAGAGAGAGAGAGAGAGAGAGAGAGAGAGAGAGAGGAGTCACTTGACACTTGACAAGGCCACCTGATTGGTCCCAGGCAGCCACCCTCTTGCACAAATTGTACAGACACAGGCGCCATTCTCCCCCTCACCTTTCTCTTTCTTATCTGTCTCACACATGGCAGTATAGAATTCTAATCTATGCTATCCCCCCCCCCCCCCCCCTTCCCCCTTTCTCTCCTTCCCTCTCCCCTGATGTAGCGAGTCAAGACAAAAAGTTTACGTCACATCGTGACTACGTTGCCATTTTCTCCCCACCTTCCTTCCCTACTGCCCCCCTCACTCCCTAATGTGGCAGCGTGACACAGTGAAAAATTTATATTGCATCCAACAGTGTTGCCTGTTTCTCTCCCTTCAACATCTTCATCCCTGCTCTTGTAGCTCGTGTGCAGAGATCATCTGGGGTTGACGCAAAGGACCAGACAAACCGCCTTCCTTCTCTTGCTCCCTTGCTCCCCCCCCCCCCCCCCCCCCCCCCCTGAGTATTCACCTGCCCACATGCAGATGGTCACGCACAGCTGGGGAATGATGCAATCATGTTATCCCATGCATGGTCAAATTAAAGTTTGTTTCTACAGATGCATGCATGAATGATCATACATTGATTTTGATCCTGTATAAATGTAGTTTCCATCGTTTGCGATTGGTCCAATCCATGATCAGGGCAGGGAGTTGACAGACAATTACCCTCCCTCTCATTGCCTTGAGTGACCCCCTCTCTCAAGGGAATAATCTAGAATAAACAATTTAGTGTTAAAAGATAGGGACACTGAGCTCTTCCCCTTCACTGATTCCTGAAGACCAGCTGTAGATCAGAACTAAGTAACAAGACAGATGCCAGGGGTAAACCAGAGAGGTGGCATGGTTATCTCTTCCACTCTAACCTAGTCTGAATTATTGATTCTCCCAGAAATGTAGGTTGAAACCACGTTGTACCTTTTGAATCTATGCATTGACTATATGTATGCCTGGAGTTTTAACCGTTTAACTTTGTGCTCATACTTGATGACATTTATCAAAATATGAATGATTGTTCTGTGTAGTAGTTTGCTTGCCACCATGTGGTAAAAGCTATCACAATGTGCTTGTGATTCTTTGTTAACGATCTGACCCCTATGTTTTTGTGTACATCTGAATTTTGCCAGTTTGCAATTCTATCAGTTAAGATGATAACTAAATGATAAACACTTTGATTAAAAAAACAACAAAACAAACAAAAGCAAAAAACAACATGCCTGTACTATGTACTAGGTGAAAACTGCTGAGTAGATTTATGAATACTGGTGATTGTTGGAATGCCTTGTAGTGTATGACTTTAAGTCTACACAACATGTGTATCTGGGCTAAGTGTGTTCCAAGTTAATGTCATTTAACTCATAGGAAACATTGAAGACTTATTTGACTGAAAATGTTTAGCACTGTATTACTGTCTCCTACCCTTTTGTAAACTCCACTCAGCCTCTAACAAAAGTGGAGATTGATAATTATAGCAAAACCATTATACTCTACAAATCCTTTGTTGGCTGAGAGTTCTCACACCTCTTCTGAAAGATAGAGGGCAAGTATGTAAACTCGACATGCCAGAGTTTCAGCGACTTAACTACAGACCAGTTCTCTTTATCACAGACCTGGGACCATGGCTATGCTACAAACCATGGCTACACTACATACACTGGCAAGACAGGTTGTGAAGACACACCACAGCCCAGCACTACAGCAACAGGTCTACACAGCAGGATCAGTCACCTGCCACAAGAGAGAGATCAACTATCCTCTATCAACTATCAACTATCCTCTCTGACTCTAGTTAAGTCCATTATTCCAAGTGGACTTCAATTCAGTTCAACTCATCCAAAGCTTTCCCTCACTTAAGATGAAACAGTGAGAACATATCTATTGTTATGAACTTTAACTACTGCACTGGGTGTAAGCAAGTGAAGTTGATGTGTAAAACACCACATAAGTAAAGTAACATTGACATGTCCACAGGATACAAACTTTAACTACTTTTCAGTGTGTAAGCAAGTAAAGTTGATGTGTAGAAGTGCATTTAACTTGTATCAA
>JADBJO010017309.1:12500-17500 GCA_016801955.1 Conus betulinus | reverse complement strand
GGCCAGTTTGACTGAGGTGTGAGATCCAAGGGCACTGTGACTGTGGTGAGATCCTAGGTCAGTGTGACTGTGGTGTGACATCCCTAGGTTAGTGTGACTGTGGTGTGAGATCCTAGGCCAGTGTGACTGTGGTGTGAGATCCTATTCAGTATGACTTTGGTGTGACATCCTAGGCCAGTGTGACTGCGGTGTGTGACATGCTATGACTGTGTGACTGTGGTGTGAGATCCTGCGCCAGTGTGACCATGGTGTGAGATCCTAGGACTGTGTGACTGTGGTGTGAGATCCTAGGCCACTGTGACTTTAGTGAGATCCTGGGCCAGTGACACAGACGCCAGACCTGGCATGGTGGCCAGTTCATCCCTGCATAGAAGGGTGTGGAAGGTGACCGGGGGGGGGGGGGGGGGGGGGGGGGGAGGGGGGGATAGAAAACGGGCTAAAGACTCAAATTCAATCTGATAGTAACTGCTTCTTCCAGCTCTTCTCGCTGTTGAACAGTCAGCGTTTTAATCTTTTCATGTACATCCAGAGACTGTTACTACTTTTTGTGCTCCAGTCTCAGGACGTAACTGTCGGCCATTTTCCCGCATGACAGACAGCCCCAGGACAGTCCAGTGAACTGTTGCCTTTCTATAGTCCCGCTGTCCGCTAGGCGGTGCCATGACACGTTCACACTCACCAAGCAAGAGAGAATGATGTGAAGCCTCCAGAACACAGATCACGTTGTTTAGGGCCACAAATAATGGACAAGTAGAGAATGATGTGAAGCCTCCAGAACACAGACCACGTTGTTTAGGGCCACAAATAATGGACAAGTAGAGAATGATGTGAAGCCTCCAGAACACAGACCACGTTGTTTAGGGCTGTAACTAATGGACAAGTAGAGAATGATGTGAAGCCTCCAGAACACAGACCACGTTGTTTAGGGCTGTAACTAATGGACAAGTAGAGAATGATGTGAAGCCTCCAGAACACAGACCACGTTGTTTAGGGCTGTAACTAATGGATAAGTAGAGAGATGATGTGAAGCCTCCAGAACACAGACCACGTTGTTTAGGGCTGTAACTAATGGACAAGTAGAGAATGATGTGAAGCCTCCAGAACACAGACACGTTGTTTAGGGCCATAAATAATGGACAAGTAGAGAATGATGTGAAGCCTCCAGAACACAGACCACGTTGTTTAGGGCCGCAAATAATGGACAAGTAGAGAATGATGTGAAGCCTCCAGAACACAGACCAAGTTGTTTCGGGCTGTAACTAATGGACAAGTAGGGTAACTGTTGCTCCCATCAGCAAGTCCAGAATAAATGTCAATCTGTGTTTGCTCATTTCTCCAGGTGTTGCTGCTGTATACATGTGTCAGTTGTCGGGTACATGGACACGCTTGGAACATCCTTTCATGCGGATGTCTCCTTGTTTGTTCTGTGTACTCTGTGCTGTCATTTCTGCAAGGCGATTCGGTTTTCTAAGCAGCATTCGTTTGGAGTTATGGGCATGAATTTATTTCACCATGGGTCTAGCAAGAGTTACATTACTTGTTTGTTATTTACTGTTTACTGTTCCCTGCCTCATTTCAGATTTTCTTTCGTACCAATCAAACTGAGGTTACATGTATTTGTTACCGTTCGTCCATTAAAAAAAAAAAAATCCATATTGAAGATGAACAAGGATGTGCCAGTCTTGAATAAATGTTAATTTGTGTTTGTTCATTCTGCAGTTGTTCTGTGTAGATGTGTCAGGCACAGGGTATATGGGCAAGCTTGGAACCTCCTTCAATGGAGATGTTTCCTTGTTTGATCTGTGTACTTTGTGTTGTCACTTCTGTTGGGTGAATCAGTGTCATAAGCAGCATAAGTTAGGACTGATGGCGGGACTTTATTTCGTCATGGGAGGAAGTGTCCATACTTGTTCCTTATTTACTGTTCACTATTCCCGCCTCTTTTAAGATTTCCTTTCAGCCCCAGAACAGTCTAGCGAACCCTGGCTTTTTCCTAGCCCCACTCGCCGCTAGGCCGTGCTGTAGAACACTCACACTGACCAAGCAAGTGAGAATTCTATGATACTTCTAGGAACGCCTCTAGGCTGTGCCGCGAAAAACACTCACACTGACCAAGCAAGTGAGAATTCTATGATACTTCTGGGAATGGACAAAATTGTCCAAGGCCAGTCTAGGACAAACTTAAGGCCAGTCAAGGCCAGTGGTAACTGGAACAGACAGCCAGTCAGAGAGAAAGGCTGTATCACAGCTGACATGAGTTACTCACGTGTCTGCAGCGTTGGTCACGTTTGTCTGGCGTCTGCCGTGGTGTGGGGAGGGTGTCTGACACAACACACAGCGCTGAGTCGTTTATATACAGCTACATCTGTGTACAATGGGCTGGGTCGTTTATATACAGCTACATCTGAGTTCAATGGGGGGTGAGACTGGTTATGTTCCCTGAGTGACAGATGGTGGGATTGTGAAATAGATCAACTACTTGCAGGGAATCAATCTCTCTCTCTCTCCCCTGAACTATGATACTGTTGGAGAATCTCTCTCTCTCACTCTCTCTCTCTCTCTCTCTCTCTCTCTCTCTCTCATGCATACTTTGTTCCATTTTATACTAGCTTTGTAGAATGGTAGTGGCAAATATGAAAATGGCTAATTAAGCCAATAAATTATGCTATAGAATAAAGAATCATTGCCATTATTACTCACTCTCTCTCTCTCTCTCTCTCTCTCTCTCTCTCTCTCTCTCTCTCTCTGACGATGAGACAGAGAATTCTAAAATACCACCCCTGAGTTTTTGACCTCCACGGCGCACGCCCTTACAATAGCCCGTCCCTCCCCACTGTATTGTGGTCCAGAACATTGAATGAACACACAGCATCAGGAAGACTATACCCTCAGCCCACCCCTTACAGCCCGTCCTTCCCCACTCTATTGTGGTCCAGAACATTGAATGAACACACAGCATCAGGAAGACTACACCCTCAGCCCACCCCTTACAGCCCGTCCCTCCCCACTGTATTGTGGTCCAGAACATTGAATGAACACACGGCATCAGGAAGACTACACCCTCAGCCTACCCTTACAGCCTGTCCTCTCCACAGTCCTAACAGCACACTGTTAACATCCCCCCTCCTCCCTTTTACTTCCCACCACAGATGCCACTTTCACACACCGCGTGCTTCCTCTCCAACATCCCGCCTCTCACCTCCCCAACACATCACGCTCCTCCTCCCCCCCCCCCTCCCCATCTCCATCCCCCTTTTTCTTCTCCTTCCCCCACTCCCCCCCCCCTCCCCCCCATACACACACATCACTCATGTCCCATTACAATCTGTACGGACCAACAGCTCCCAAACATTATTAGCTGTTTCATAGCTGGCTGCACTCCAAAGCCTTGCTGAAGGAATCATGCCTTTATAGATTGGCGCAATCAGATTGTTCTGAGAATTTGTATCGTGTCTGAAAGTTGATTCTCCTCGTTTTCGTATGCATGGCCATCAAGGTACAAACCAGGTGGTTCCAAGCAGAGAGATCGAAATCAAAAGAATGGGACTGTTTAGGCGCCCCCAGCTGATGCAAAGGTAGAGCCATGAGTGGGTTTGTGATTTCATCAGTGAAAATCCCTCCAAGGAAGGGAAATGATTGTTGGGGAGTTGTTTTGTTGATCAATAATCAGTGTAACATTGAATGCTGGCTCAGAGATATGGAGAACTCACACTCAACACAAATAATTAGCCACGAAGTATTGCTAACAAAACCTAAGATACGTGACATTCAGAGGCATGTCCTATTTCTCTCCGAATCCACAAATCTGTCCTCCATTTGTGGATTCAAAACAATGGGGTTTAGACAAAGTGAATGCGACATCTGTCTCGGTGATAACTTTAAGATGGCCACCTATAACTGAGTTGTCTTAAAGCACTTAATTACATCAAATGGTAATGCAAGAGCCAGTCTTAATTCAGTATCACAAGTAAGACAAAGAAAAGCAAAAGCAAAAGAAAAACAAAACAAAACAAAAAAAAAATAAATCAATAAATAAACAAATGAAAAAAAAATTTTAAAAAAGCGAAAGCAAACAAATGAAAACCTCAACCATAAATTCTAGCCTCATCCATTTCCTCGTGCCAGAAAAATAATCTGCAGGCAAAATTTGGTCACGTGACATCAGTTACGTGATTTTGGTTAGCTTTACCCTCTGGTTGGATGGGAAAAAGTAATGCCCGGATGTCAGGCATTGGTTGTCTGCCCTTTATTGACTAATTGTGACATTTGCTTGTTTGTTTTTCTTTCAGTCGTACTAATCGGGCTGTGACCCCTGTTGACCCGTAAGAAAGGTTCACTGGGCCACACACCTCAATTGACGACTGTCCCCTGTGGCAGATTGGGGTGTGACTGCATGATCGCCCAGTACCCGTACTGCCCTGTGTCACCTTCCACCTGGCAGGTAGGTCACGGTCAGTTCTTGGTGTGTGGGACAATGGTCAGTTGTTGGTGTGTGGACAATGACCTGTAGTATTGTGAAGGCAGGTGGGTTACAGCCAGTTCTTGGTGTGTGGGGCAATGGTCAGTTCTTGATATGTGGGTCATGGTCAGTTCTTGGTGTGTGGACAATGGTCAGTTCTTGGTGTGTGGGCAATGGTCAGTTTTTGGTGTGTGGACAATGACCTGTAGTATTGTAAAGGCAGGTGGGTCACGGTCAGTTCGTGATGTGTGTGCAATGGTCAGTTCTTGGTGTGTGGGAAATGATCAGTTCTTGGTGTGTGGGAAATGGTGTGAAGTGTTTTCTTTTGTTCAAAATTCCGCGTTATTTTATACTTTTGTTTCAGTTTCAGTTCATCAAGGAGGCCTCACTGCGTGCAGACTAGTCCATATACGCTACTCTACATCCGTTAACTTTTGAGACCACACTATACATGATTTTAAGCTGATGGATAAATGAATTAACAACTATGACGAGAGAATTGATGAAGAGGGTCTCGAGGCTATGACTCAGCAGATGTCTG
>JADBJO010017309.1:5000-10000 GCA_016801955.1 Conus betulinus | reverse complement strand
ACGAACGCCACACAACAAACACACAGACAAAGAGAAATATGATGCACAAACAGAAGGCTTTCTTTGCATTCATACACGCAGTATCAACAACAGAATACAGATGGAAACACCAAGATCTTTACACCCAGCACACACACGCAGTTTTCCCCCCAGGCAAAAAGAAAAACAAAGCAAGAAGGAATCCCACTATAGTAATATCACCAATGCGCGGCCATCACCACATGGCCCCTCATGCATACCTGTGCAGGCATATGCTGCGCATTCATATGTAATGACCCTTTCCTCAAGAGGCACACATACACACACACACACACAAAAGACCTGCACTGAAGCGCTTGAGACAAAGCAGTTAAAATGAAATAGTGATAAATCGCAAAGTCCGGTCCCCCTACCAACCAGGCACCAACTGCATCACCCACAATTCACACAGACCACAGCGGGGTGTTTCTTTTTTTTCTTTTCTTCTTTCCTTTCTTATTCTTTCACGTGGATGATGTACCGCACATTACACCTCTAGTACGCCCTCAAGGTGCTTGCCCACCCCGAAGAAAAGATATAACCAGAGCTGGAGGAACTGCAAACACTGGGACTGCAGAAAACGGAGTTGGCATCCAGTCCAGAACACACCCAGCAGATCCAGGTGCGTCCCCACTCCAGGCAGAGGAGTGGGCAGGGATGACAGTGGAGGTGGATGTATGACGATCCCCCAACCCGAGAGGCCGACTCTCATGGATTCGCTGTGCAGGAGAAGAAAGAAAGCTCGCCGGAACCTGTGAAGGAAGGAAAAAAAGGGTCTAACTACCACAGAAAAATAAAGTTATTTGCTGTTTCACTTAAGTAAACGGTTCTGAGTGTTTTCACTTTTAGCATTTCACACTGACTCATTAAATATAGTCCTGAGATGTACACATCACAACCCAAAGTGCGACAGCTGATTGGAATTTTAAACCTTGACTTACACAATCAGCCACCTTAACATCAAAATTCTCTCTCACCAGAAACTTTCCATCACAAACTTAAACAGACTCCATTGACTTTCCACCCTCTGGCAGTAAGAGTCCCTCAGGAAGTGCTTCTGATCAGTTTGCAAGTGTTGTTTGTTTTTTGTGTAAAAAGACGGACATGTAGCTGCTAGGTGTCCATGGAAGTCAGGTAGAAACCCCTGTAAAATTTGTAACCTTAGGCACCCAGATGAATGTTTTTCGTGGTTAATAACAGCACTGTTGTCAAGAACTCAGCTGACAGCATACAGTCCAGTGCTTGTTGCTCTGTTCTTGATTCTTCTTTTGCTTGTCTAGTGAGTTTACAGGCAAATTGCATTTGGAGTCTGGTTCTGTGAATGGCACTTTAAGTTCTGTTCTGCGTGATACTGGTGCTACCATTTGTGGCGTTCGCAGACGGTTAGTTTCTGACAGTCAGATATTAGGAACCACAATGAAGTGTGTTTCTTTTGGTGGTCGTGTGGATGAGTTTTTCACTGGCTACAGTTTCAGTCAGTTGTCCTTATTTTGTGGGCGATTTGACTTGTTGTGTCTTGGATAGCCTTGTCGCAGATCTCATTGTGGGTAATGTTCCTGGACTTTTTGCGAGCGATGAGTCCAGTGATGTATCTGGTGAACCTTTCTCTTAGCCACCGTTATGAAGGCTAGAGGTAAGTATGTTGGGAACAAAAAGCCTTTGTGTCAGATCCATGATGATCTGAACATTTCCGTTCTGATCTTGTTCAGAAACAGAAGGATGAGCCATTGAAGTTTTGCTTTCAGTTAATGTCTTCTGATTTGTCTGCTGTGTCTACTTCTGATGTTGTGGTACCTACAGTTGTTTTTTCACAAGGTACTTCAGTGCCTGGGTCAGAAATAGCACTTTTGGCTTGGGAGCAAGAACAAGGCTCCTTGGACAGTTCTCCAGGAATTGGTCTTTCTGTGGATCCCTCTCTAGAGTCTGTTTTTGTACTGTTCGTGAAGTGGTTTGTACAGTTGGTGTCGTCCAGGACTGTGATGACGCTTTACCCCATTCCTACTTTAACTGTTCCGATGGTGTCTTCTATGCCAGATGAAAGTGTTCGTTTTGTACAGTTTGAGTGTACTTTGTCTGACAAAAGTACCAGGGAATTGCGTGTAATCTTTGATGATTTTCAGGATATTTTGACCCCCAAACCAGGTTCTTTCTCGGGTGATGTACTGTTACAAATCCTTCTTACAACAGATGTCCCTGTTAGAAAGAAATGTTATGAAATCCCCTTTTCTGCGAAAAAGGCTGTTAAGAGAGAGATTGGTATCATATTGGATCTTGGTATCACTGAGCCATCGAATAGTCGGTATGCATCTCCAGTTGTGTTCGTCAGGAAGAAAGATTGTACGTGTCGTTTTCTGCGTTGATTTTTCAGTCTATTTTTTTGGACTCCTGAGTGTACTGAAGCTTTGAGGAAGATTCAAACAATCTGTCCTCTGCACCTGTGTGTTGTTACCTAGATTGGGTAACCCTTTTGTTCTCAGGACTGGTACTAGTTCTGTTGGTTTGGATGCTGTATTGCTCCGAGAGAATGATGATGTTCTTCACCTAGTCGTGTTCGCTAGTCGAAAGTTGTTGAATCGTGAGAAGGCGTACAATACTATTGAGCGGGAATGTTTAGACATTGTCTCTACCCTGTGTGGGTATGGAGAGGCTGACCAAGTGGTCAGTAGATATGTGTGGTCTCTACCCTGTGTGTGGGGTTTGGAGAGGCTGACCGAGTGGTCAGTAGATATGTGTAGTCTCTACCCTGTGTAGGTATGGAGAGGCTGACCGAGTGGTCAGTAGATATGTGTAGTCTCTACCCTGTGTGGGTATGGAGAGGCTGTCCGTGAGGTCAGCAACAAGCTAGCATGTCAAAGGGATTCAGAGTTCGTTGGGACGACAACTTGTGTTCTTCTGTTGTGTGGGAGTTCATGGAAGGATTCCATGAACTGCTTCCGTGAGCGGCTTCGTTTTCCGTCGAGTCGATGTGTGATTTCTGGGTTTGTGTATTCTGCTGTTTGTTTACTTCTTCTTCAAAAAACAATTCCGGTCATTGTTTTTTGTTTGAGGAGGGGGAGTATTGTGACGTCAACGTAAATTATGACGTCAACTTAAAATGACATAGGTATCTACATGACGAAAATAAAATATTGACGAGAAAGGAGAGCAAGCAAGAACTAACGGCTGAGGCTTTGGTGTCCAGCTTATTTTATTTTGTTTAAATCGTCGTTTTCTCCGTAGTGATACTAGTGGAGAGGCTGACTTTCAAGTCAGTAGTGCGTCGATGTTCAATGTGTATGTGCGATACTTTGGATGACGGTACCAGTGAAATATGTACCAGGAAACTGATTTGTTATAAAATTGTTGTGAAGGCTGTGTCGCCGAGAAAAAGACTTAAAACTCCTGCAAGAAAATTTACGTGCGCTAATTGTACCACCTCATGTGTGTCGGTGGGCTGGGTTTATTGATGTGAACATTGTAATATCAATACACGGAGAAGTTAGTTAAATTTTGTTTTAGATCAACTACACGTCGAATCGAAGTTTTTATTGTGTTCTATGGAACTTTGCTGAAATCGTGTGCGCCGGGGATTCAATGGTTTTACTGTGCCTTGTGAATCTGCAGTTCTTCTTCTATGGATTACTTTGCATTGTGGATCTGCGGTTCTTCTGCTATGGATTAATGTGCTTTGTGAATGTGAATCTGCGGTTCTTCTTCTGACAGTTCAACGACGTAATTATTGTGCTTGCTGTGTGGAGAACATGTTTCTTCTTCTTTATCGCTTGTGTTTTATGAACAGCCGTGCTTATTGTGTGGGGACCTTGGTTATCCTTCTTTGCCTTCTTTTAGTGTTGTAGACTGTGGCTTGAGTACTGTGGAACCGAGTGTGTTGACTGTATATGTGAGACACTGTGGACGGCGCCGGCGAGATCTGTGAGTGATATCAAGGTATGTAATATAAACGCTGATATCTGATAATTGAAGTTCCTATGTATTGATAGCTTGATCTATATGCTATGTAGTGACATATGTTGATTTGTACCAGTTCACATGAATGTATATTTTGATGGTTCAGGCAGCATAATCATAAAGAAAAAATTCAACTCGTGTATTGCCTGGCTATCCATTAGGTCCGCCATCTTGGTTTTTCGTCTGCACTTCCGTTTGCGTGTTTTCGATTTTGTCGTCTGCATACAGTGTCCGACTGTTGAGTTGAACCGAAACTTGTACAGTCACAGCCTGTCTATTTGAGTGCTTAAATGCATCTTAATACATTTTGTCTCAACAATGACCGCGTACTAAATTGTCCAAGTAGAGCTATTCTAATGAAGTATTTTGGCATCGCTTCCTACTTTGAGGGCAAGATTTTGCGTCCTTCGTTTCAGCACAAAGCTCTGTTGGTTTGTTGTGTGGACAATCAATCACCTACAGTCACATTTGTCATTATGCTTGGAGTAACGGTTCAGTATATGATGTGAGTGTATGATGTGAGTCTAAATTCAAGTGTTGCCAGACGACAAGGTTTACAGGAACACTTTCGTCATCCATGTTTTAACCAATCAGCGGCAGACAAAAAACCAAGATGGCGGACCTAACCGGATGTGTACACTGCTGTGCGTAGCTCCATGTCAGCAGCAAACACGCACCGCACACCATCCATAACAGCTTCAAAATTGGCCTCTGAACTGGGCAACTGCTAGGCCTGTCAAATGATCTGCTGATGACTGCTCTCTCAATTTGTTGCATTTTCAGGCCGTTTTTGATGGCCTCATACGGTATTTTCGAAAATATGTCATTTACTGTCAGGACGATCAGTTTCTGACAATTTGCCGGTCTGTTGTAGGCTTCAAGTTTCTTCTTCTGCAGATCTGGGCTAAGCTTGTTCGTGTACCGATCATTAACAATTTCTGCCAGTTCCTCTCTCACTTTATCGCTTACAGATTCGTCCGTACCGCTCAGCTCAGTGGCTATTTCTTTCAGCAAGATCAGATTTGTCTCTGACT
>JADBJO010017308.1:16246-38008 GCA_016801955.1 Conus betulinus | reverse complement strand
ATCGTTCAATATCGATCACTCATTTTCCTTACTTCCTTCATTCTTTCCATTTCTCACTCAGGGTGCATGCTATGTGTAACGTGTCATCCATACCAACGGCCAAATGGCCTACTCTTCCGAATGTTGGTGATGGGATTTTACGTGTGTGCAAGATGTTATGCGTGCGTTCACACACGGAACCTCGGTTTATAGTCTCATTCGAAGGACTGTATGGGAAATGGAGTCAGAACCAATGTTAACTCCGAGGGAAAAATCCCCCTGTACCGAAACGCCCCGGCGGAGGTTCGTTCTTTCTTTCGTGTGGCACTCAATGAAACAACACAAACCGTATACAATCCAATAAACATTCATGTGAGTATAAAAAACCGAATACAAAAAGGCGGGCCAAATGAAAGATTGATTTCAGACTTCAGTAGTAATTAACACCAAAAACATTTAAGTGACCAGCACAAGATGCACATGACAAGCAAATCATAATTGTTACATGGTTGATCGCCAGTTTATCCCCCTCCCACCTCCACACCACACACACACACACACACACACACACACACACACCACACACACACACTCTCTCTCTCTCTCTCTCTTTTTCCTCTCTCTCTCTCTTACCATAACCACATCACCACCCCCATCAGTATCCTAAAGCCCCTCCATCTGACGCACACCTATATACAGAGAGAGAGAGAGAAAGAGAGAGAGAGAGAGAGAGACTTTGATTAGGTCTGTTCTCTGCGAACTGCAGAGCAGAAAGGAAAGTGGACTTGGACTAAATGTTCCCTATACGACAGTCAGGTAGGTCCTGTCACGTCCCCCTCCCCCGCAACTTACTCCCACAACTACCCCTAACCTCGCCCAGCAGCCAGCAGCACCACAAACTTTCCCCCACCTTCTCCAACTTAGCATCCCCTACTTTCCACCGAACCTCCCCGCCAACTATAAATTACCCCCCAGCCTCCTCAACACACCCATCCCAACCTCCCCCAAACTTCTTCTCCCCCCCCCCCCCCTCCTCCACCACCCCACCCCCCTAAACTTATCCCGCCGCCCCCCCCCCCACCCCCCCCCAACCCCCACCCCCCCATCCTCCCCCAACCTTACCCCCCCCAACCTCCCCCAAAGTCCACCTTTCTCCCCCCAACCTCCCTCCCCCAATCTTCCTGAAGCCTTTCCCAACAAATCTCCCCCCCAATCCTCCCCCCCCCCCCCCCCCTCCCCTCTAGCCCTCCTCCTCCACAGTTTTGCAAAGGGAAGAGGCCCAGACAGTGATTCACATGTTTGCTGAAGGTTTCGAAGCTACTCCGCGCGTGATCTCATCTCACAGCATGTCTGAAGGTTTGGCATCCTCCACCGGTGAACGACGCTGCGTTTAAAACACGTGACGATGCCCGCCATCGCAAACGAGCAGCGAATGAGAACTGCTAGACCGTTTTACTCCGCTGCCGTTAAACCGGTAAGGAGCAAAAGAAATGCCTTAAGACTTGCAGTTTCTGAACTTGTGTGCTGCTTCTTTGAATAATGGCAGCTTCACCTACAAATACTGTGCAGTGACCTAAGCCTCTGGAAAACAACAACAACAACAAAAAGAAAACAAAAAATCACTGGCCCCGGTCATGTTGATGGGATGAAAGGACAGCTGCATGAATCGTGAATCGCCACAGCAAAGCAGTGCAAAACCGAAAGAAGATACGGCCGTCTTGATTGGCCTGCCACCTTGGCCTAGAATCGATCAAATCCCAAGCCTATTTGGAGGTAAGCTTTTTAAAAAAAGAAATTGTTATTGCTTTTTTTCGCTGGATAATTTCCTTCTCTCCCCCTCCTTTTCTTGACCCCTCCCTTTATAAGATTTTTCCCCCCCCCCCCCCCCCCCCCCCCCCCCCCCCCCCCCCCCCCATCTCCCTGACAGGCCCCCTTCAATGTCACCACTCCCCAAAACCCCTTAAACGTAACGCTTTAAATTACAAACAAATCTTAAAATAAATGTTAGCGAACCGCCATGAGAAACGTGCACAAGCAAGCCACAAGACAAAACATGATTGCGTTTTCGTCCTCCTAGGGCTTCTTCAGGCAAGACACAAATAGGACAATAAAAATGAATGAGTTTGTCACTTAGCCTTGGTCTCTTCAGCGCAAGGGGGGTAGCAAGCCTTGCCTAACACACTTACACCACCCCACTCTCCCCTGTTCCACTCCCACCACCCCAAACCCTCCCCCACCCCTGCCTGGCCTTGTCGCAAGAGTTGGGCCAGTGAAGCCTGGTGTTGTGTTGGAGACCACTGCGGTGTTGGCACTTCATTACGTGGAGGTCTGAGCATGTCCTCAAGGCTCTCTTTCCCCCTCCCCCCACCCCCCCCCCCGGCCCAAAAAATAAACCCCCAGCCGATATGTTCTCTTTCCCCATGATGGCTGGGACATCCCCCCCTTCCCCCCGACCCCCCCCCCCCCACCCCCCCCCCCCCCCCCGAAGACTGGGAGGAGTTTGATAAAGAAAAATATCCAGAATGTCTACAAAGCGCAAACAAACAAGGAGAGACATATTTCAACGACCTGGGCCTCAATATTTGAAGGAAAGAAGCTCTTTCTGAGATCTTTCAGTGGGGTTTGAAATACTCTGGTTGCCCCACTTCACTTAGCCCCAAAACTTAGATGACGATGGATATCAAATGAAACGCAAAAAAAAAAAAAAAAAAAAATCATTTAGAGCCGGCTTTCTGATGGGATGAATGGTGGTGGTGCAAAACAGCAAATGCTACCATATGTGGCAGAGTGGGGCTGCAATGAAGAGTCAAATAGGTTTGGGGGGGGGGGGGGGGGGGGGGGGGGGGGGCAGTGGCAGGGCGGTCATCCGGTGGCAGGGCGGTCAGGAAATGTCAGTTACAGGGAGAAGCACACTATATTTTTCCCCAAGCTGTGATTAAGAAGAAAGGATAGGATAGCGAGATTGAGATGGTGGGGACAAGAATGTGGGAGGGACGGGGGGTGATGGGGGGGACATCATCATCCCCACTTTGATTGTAATTCTAATACAAAAACTTTAATCCCACTTTCAATTTTCGGTCCATCAGATCAATAATTTTGGATTGAAACATGCTTCTGTCTCTGTTTTTGTCATATGTTAGGGACACTTTGTTGGCAGAAGATGTTGAGAACTCGCAAAAACATCAGAAGAAAACATAGGTGTTATTGTATTTCAGCTGATAGTGTCAATAGATTCAGGATTGAGGAATTTTAATTAAAAGGAAGTGAAGACCGTTTTGAGAGATCTTTTGACTGGTAACTTATCTCCTTCTCCTTCCTCCTCCCCCTCGTCTCTCTCTCTCTCTCTCTCTCTCTCTCTCTCTAAACGCCTTTTGACAGTAGATATTTGACTCCTTTATTCGGTAAGAAGAACGACTTCCTTTCGTTGCCCATTATCGCACAAAAGTTTTTCTGTCAAACGTTTAAAGGGATTTTTTTTTTTTTTTAATCGAATGACATCGGACTCTCTTCTCTTTCTTAGTATAATAGTGGTTTTTTTGAAGCTTAGTGGAACCAGAGGATCTTGATGTCTGGCGTAAAAAAGACCTCCAGTCAGGGAAGAAGAGGGTATGAAAGGAAATCCTCCTCAGCAGCAGCAGAGAGATCTGAAGGTTATCGCATCTTGTGAACAGAGAAAAAATGGACCATCAGCAATTCATCCTTAGCACTTTGCTCTCATGTCTGGCGAGGGGGGGGGGGGGGGGAGGGGGGGGGGGGGGGGGGGTATCATTGGAAATTTTTCCTGATGGTCGTGGCTATGCTTTCTGCGACCGTTCGAACAGGATCAAGTCTATTCTGCAGGCAACCAAATCACGTGACATTTTAGCTGACAGACACAATGGAATCATTCTTGTATTTCTCCTGTACAACTGCACATAATTTCTAGTCATATGAACTGTTGCATTATCAATTTCAGCGAATGATGGGGAATCTAGGTCAAGTGATTTTGTTCGGTGCGTACCATGAGTCATGTTCAGTGTCTGTATTTCAAAAAATGTAAAGTAGTTATTCTGTGGCTACATTAGCATAATAAGATATTATTCAAATCAATAAGAAAAAATCGTATTCATTTTGCGTGGGAAAATTCTTTTTGTGTGAAAAAACAAAGCAACCCTGCTGTGCTTCGGGCTATCCAGGCTTTTTTGTTGTTGATATGATTGATTGATGAATTGACCAGTAAACTGAAAGACTGACCAATCGACCAGCCAACTAATATAAGCTACCTAGTAACTAACCAACGAAGCAACCAACCAGTTTACAAAGTGTGTAGTCTAGTTAATATTGCAGACACTGACATTTGCTATCTTCTGCTGTGTAGCTGATCACCTTTTATTTTTCCTCTTTTAACAACAATGTACCCAAGTGGGGAGAAGGAGCAGTTAACAGATACCCACCCCCCACCCCCTTTTCCCAACTTTCTTACCCCCCCCCCCCCCCCCCCCCCCCCCCCCCCCCCCCCCCCCCCCCAGACCCCCCCCCCCCCAAATAGACGGTTACATTGTTCCGACAGATGAAACAATTGGTTCGCTGCTGGGTTTATTGACTGACCGCCTCTCCAGCTCAACATTGTAGTTAGATAACTGTCTTTTTCGTTTACACAGAAACAGGAACCAGACCTGAGCTACAGCAAAGGGTCAGAGTCTCGACGGGCATCCATCTGGTGACCCACTGTTCTCCGTGACACGTGGAAGTGAACCTTTTCCATGAGGTGAGCCATGGGTGCAGACACGGCCGAGGCAAAGCAACTTGAAGGAGACAACTCTGTGGGGATCTGATGGAATCTGCAGGCAACAGTATTCATCATGAAGGAAACTGGACTCCATGTCTAAAGAGGCGATGGACGTCAACAGCATTCATCATCAAGGAAGCTGGACTCCGTGTCTGAAGAAGCAATGGATGACAACGACCAAGAGGCTGTTGTTTCTCCACCGCTGTCGTCACATACACTATGTCCACCACCCAAGTCCTTTCCCATGCGTGCAGAAAGACGCGGACTTCTCAACCACAGGAAGGTAGGCACCTCTCCAAACCTAAGGATAGCATTTCTAATCAGAGAAATATAAACAGATTTTCGTGAGTAGAACACAAATTTTACCTTTTTAATTTTATGGGCTGTCGTCGTCTGTACTCCAGAATTCCACTGTCTTTGCATCTCTCTCTCTCTCTCTTTCTCTCGCGTGAGCGCATGCGCGCGTTTGTGTGTTTACAGATGTTTACTAAAGAAGTGAGAAAGGGGAACCGTTGCAATGAATGGTGGCTCACTCATATGTATGTATGCGTGTTGGAGCCAGGAGGGTGAAAGAACACAATACGTAGAACATATACACCAAAACTTTCACTTTGTATAGACATCAAAAGACAGTGCATGAAATAACCTATGTATAGCCTGTGTTTAATTACTAAATCAGTGGCATAGATATACACCTGACACATCAGCACTTAACACAGTCAGTATGAGACTTGGGCTCATGTCGCGTTGACTTAGAGGTCAAAATAGATTTACATACTGTCACAAAAAAAAATGTGCCCCATCTTTTATGTCCCAGCAATGTTTTGAGATTGGAACTGCATGTATAACATTGTTCTGGTTAACACCTTCCTCCTGTTTGGGCAGGAGCCCAGGCTACCCACTGACGACCTCCTGGGACGTTCCACCACAACAACGGCAGGCACAGTGGACTGAATATGGCAACACCAACAGCGACTTGGGATAGCTCACCAGGAGGCATTTGATCGCCTACATGACATCTAGCCATGATCTCCAGGTCGGCGACCATGTCTACATGCACGACTGGGTTCTAGCTGCAACAGGATCCAGGACTTCTGGCAGCCTTACCCACACTGTGTCACCGCCAACCCCCAGGACTTCTGGCAGCCTTACCCACACTGTGTCACTGCCGACCCACATGAGTGTATGCTGTCCTGCCAGGTGGCCCAGAGAGGGTCGTCACTCGAAAGAGACCTCTCCTAGCCACCGATCTCCCAGATGAGGAACCAGAGCCTTTGCCATGGCAACAACCTGTACCTTTTCTGCTGACACCTTGGACGGAAGAAGAGATGCTGCTGACGCCACTTCCACGTCCGAGGACACAGGAACAACTAGCGCCTGGTCCCCCTCATCTTTCAGATGACGTTCTCCCTCCACCAGCCCCAGTGTCCGCTCCACGGAGGTCACAACACCTGAAGAATGAGGTAAGGCTCTAGATGAGCAAAGACTGAACATAACATACATACAGGTTACCCTGCTACCCGTAGACAGATATCGTGACTCCCGACTACGCATTAAGGCATAATTTTCGTGTCATAATATTTTTCCCCATGATTACTTATTCATGTTTGCTTTTAGCTACTATTCTGTTTTCATTAAGATGATTTTGTTCCAAGCCCATGCTGACCATGCTCCATAGTTGATGCTTAGCTCAGATGTACAAACAGAGCGCATAACATTCTGCATGATGCGCAGAGTATAATCGGGTAGGTGTCCACCTCTTTTATTCCCCCAAAGTTCAAAATTCTGTACAGTGCCGAGCCACTCCCACCCCAGAATTAAGCATAGTTTGCCATCACAGACGTTGGGTTACACTTGATGGGGCGAGGAAGAGTCTGGGTAGTGTTGGGAGAGAAGGGATGGTTATGGAGTAAGATGTAGGTAATAGGGGAAGCTGGTATGCTTAAGACGTAGAGAGATATGATCTATTGATGGAAAGAAGCGAAACGAGGGAATTGGAAAGCAGCTTTCTATTAACAGGTTATCTTCTGTTGTGGGAGTATATGTGGAAATAGCCAAACAAGCCCTGTGAGAAGTCCAAAAGTATGGAACAGGGATTTTCTTTGTATTTGTTGCTTTGACACGTGCATTGTCCACAAGGGCATATGAGCACCTCTGATTGACCTCTCCTTTGCTGTGCAGACGTTACCAAGACATGGCTCCAGGAGTTGGATTCCTGCTTCAGCCAGTCAAGGATTTCAGCACCCCATGCCTTGATGTCTGACTACGCTAGTGTCTGCTGACCCCATTCCTGTGTGCACCTCTTCATCCACAGGCACGTGGGCATCTGTCACCCAACCCCTGATAAGGTGCCAAGGACTCGGACCCTCTGTGTGTGAGTATGTTTGTGTTACTGATTCAGCCAAGAAAAACATCGTGGAAGACATCAAGAAATGAAACAACCTCAGTGCTTGTATCCGTTTGGCATTCTTCAGTGAAATGGTACTGATTCAGTTTAAACACCACATACTCGCACTGATCTTGCTTGATTTGGTAGGGACTCCACCAGCTATCTGGCATGCAGAGCTTTTAGGAAGGAAGGTGGGCATTGGGAGAAAGTAAATGAAATGACCAAAAGTCGTGGCTAAAAAACCTGAAATATGCGTCACTGCATCAGAAAAAAGGGTCGGAAATTCGCAGAAATAGGCAGATGATGAACATGATGAGAAGGATGGTCAGTGAAGTGGTACACAGCAGTAATGAAGAAAGATATCTTCACTGTAGGAGGTGGAAAATAGAAACAGATGACATAATAGAGAAGTGAGAAGATCTCTCATGGTGAATAGGAGGCCAGATCTGAAGATATCAATAGATGAAAATGAGATGGGTTGGAAAGCTGTTAGAAAGTAACAAGGACAAAAGTTGGTATCTCTATCCAGTGTCTGTCTGTCTAGTTAATTTTTATCTGTTATTTGTGGCAATGATATGCTTTTCATTACCTTTTGCCCCGTTTTTTTTATCTTGTAAAAAATCAATGAAATGCTAATTGTGTTTAGCACAGCCTAATTTTCATATTCTTAAGATATCGACAGTTTAGCTAAATCATATGCACATGCTCTTTGTTTCCTTTTCATTTTTTTCTTTTTTTTTTTTTAGTGATCTGACTTTTTTTGAACGTGACAATTTCTGTTTGTGATACTGACAGACCAGAAAAGGTTTCTTTTTTGTGGGCTGGATCATAATGATTACAATTCAAAAAAAGAAAGAAAAAGACAGAAAAGAAGAGAGTGAAAACTTGAAGCCTGTGTGTCGCTGAGGGTATAATCAACAAAATTCAAAATGAAGGATTCCAACCAGTTTCTTTGTGTCCTCTCCCTTCATCCCTGTTTTCCCACTCCTCTTCCATTTTCCCTCCACACTTTCCACTGTCTACCCACCCGTCCCATTTTCCCTTGCTGACCCTGAATCCTACTCAGTCCAGTCCTTACTTTTTTTTTCTTTTCACCACCACCCCTTCTTGTTCCCTTCCCACCCCCCCTCCATGTTCTACCTCATTACCATCCACTTCTGTTCATTCCTTTCATGTCTCATCCAAAATTTGGCCACTGTAACTCAGTGTCATATTCTATTCCCTCACTTACTTTCCCTGCTCGCTCACACACACGCACGCACACACACACACACACACACACACACACACACACACACATGCTGTCCCTAAACATGTCCCTTCTCATTTCCAGCATTGTCATGGCTACCCCAACTCATTCACCATTTCATTTTCCTGTCCATTCTTGTTTCATAAAATTGGGAACATAAACTGGAATGGCCCAATGCCTTGTCATTGCCATTGGCTGTAGACTTGCTTCTTTGCCATGTCCATCTCTTTGTATCCTGACCGACCACCCCTACTCGCTGTCACACCTTGTGAGACTGTAGACTGTCTTCCCTGCCATGTCCATCTCTTTCTGGTCTAAACGACCAGCGCTATGTCCTATCATACCTTCAGGTCATGGACTCCATTTATTGCTATGTCCATTTCTTCCTGTCTAAGTGACCACCCCTAATCCATGGTCATATCTTGTAAGGCCATTGGCTCCATTCACTGCCATGGCCATCTCTTTCTGTTCTTAATGATCTCCCCTGTCTATTGTCATATCATTTGAGTTCATAGATTGCCTTCTCTGTTATGTCCATCTCCATCGTAACCACCACCCCTAGCCACTGTCAGACTCTGTGTGTGTGTGTGTGTGTGTGAGTGTGTGTGTGTGTGTGTGTGTGTGTGATGTTCATGGTGAAAATGCTGATCTTCACTGAGAATAAACCCCAGTTTCTGCGCGCTCTGTTCAAAACATCTTTATTCCATTTCTTCTTCCAGTTAATATCGTGTTTCTATTTTCTTTCCATTTCATTCCATACGCCTTATTCAGATTAACATGCAAACAGACCCTCCAACTATCTACTCCCTTCCTCACTCTTTTCAATCTCCTTGTCTCATTCTTGCACTTCTGCAAATGCACACACTTTGTCACCTCCCTTACCATCTGTAACTTCTCTTTTCCTCTCTTCTCCAGTTCTCATGGCTGTTTATCTCATTAGCAAGGTTTCACTCTTTTCCTGTTCTGTATCATCCAGAGTTCATCTTGGGATTTCCTTCTGATTCAACAGTCAAGTTTGACCATGTTCACCATCCCTCCTGTCTGCTGCTTCCTCCCCATTCCTCTTCCACACATCACAAAGTCTTCATTGTTTAAGTACCTTTGTATGTTTTCACCCCATTTTAAATCTTGATTCAAAGGTGTCACAGTCACAAAAATGACATAAAAAATGTGTGAAATGGTATTCCCAAACGATACAGATTGCAGTCTGCTTCTTCCATTTCAGGGTAGAAGGGGGTGGTTTATCACCGTCACACATTTCGTATGCCAAATGGAGCTGGGAATTAGATGGTTGGGCACACCACTTATTTGCCAGCTCCATGGCAGTACCTCCCCTCCAATCTTTCTGCCACTGTTCCTTTTTTGTTCTTCTGCAAATGCAAAGTTTTGCTTAAATTTGCAAACCTTCATGATTTCAACCCATTTTAAAATCTTGAATTTAAAGGTGTCACAGTCACAAAAATGACATAAAAATGTGCGAAATGGTATTCCCAAATGATACAGATTGCAGTCTGCTTCTTCCATTTGGGGGGTGGAGGGGGTGTGTTTATCACCGTCACACCTTTCGTATGCCAAATGGAGCTGGGAATTAGGTGGTTGGGCACACCACTTATTTGCCAGTTCCATGGCAGTACCTCCCCTCCCACCTTTCTGCCGCCGTTCCATTTTGTTCTTCTGCAAACACAAAGTTTTGCTTAATTTGTGAACCTTCATGTTTTCAACCCATTTTAAATCTTGAATTCAAAGATGTCGCCAGTTATCTCCTATGTAACATTTAGCTAGAAATGAGGAGGAGGATACAACTTAGTTCCAGCTCACTGCAATATCAGCTTTGCATCCGCACCAGCTCCTGCCTGAAACAAACATGCTTTTCACTGCATTTTGCTTCCATGGCCACCCAGACTGTAAATGTAAACTGAACGGTGCTTAATTTCCTGTTTATGTCTGGTCTTTTCCAACCACCTTCTTTCCATTGTACTACTTGTTTACAGACATGCAAGACATTCTGTGTTCTTAAGTTTTCATCCTTCCCTTTTCTCTTCCAAATCTCATGTTCATACCTTTCTAGTAAACTCTTCATTCCATTCTTTCCCACTTTGTGCGTTATCACCACTCCGCGTATGTCTGCCTCAACTTATATTGAATGCATTCAGTTTCTCAAACTTCCCTTTTTCTATCATTTTCTTTTTGCATTCTATTTTCTAATAATGCCTGCGACTTTTCTTTCATTCTGTTTGACTTGTACTCAAAACCAAACCTCACTCTTTGCTGGCTCCTGATCTTCATAAACTTGCCTCCTAATGCATTGCCTTTCCACACCAACTCCGACATTTTGCCACTCTGATGACTGTTCCACTGCCCACCATCCTCAGGTTCTTTCCAAATTCATGTGGATCCTCTTACATTTGCATCTACGCCAGTTGCCGTTCTTCTCTGTCTGTTCTGTTTTCTTCCTGCCCCTATGATATCTTATCCAGAGTCGTTCTTTGTCTTCCTCACCTGTCCTCTCTTCCCACCCCATTGCCTCAGCATTCCAGCTCTCGGTATCCACCCTGTTCAGATTCCACCTTTCATTCCCACACCTGTTCACCCCACGATCAATGCTGTACAGGACCATCCACATTTCATTTCCTCTTTCAGTCACACTGATTGGGGTGCAGACAGGCGGACTTTGTTGCGATGGTATCAGGCTTTGGTGAGACCAAAGCTAGATTATGGTTGTGTGGTATATGGATCCGCGCGAAAGTCTTATCTCAAAGCTCTTGATCCAATTCATCATCAAGGACTGCGGATTGCTCTGGGAGCATTTCGCACATCTCCAAAAGAGAGTTTGTATGTTGAACTGGTGAACCCCCGCTGGAGCTAAGGAGACTGTGTCTTTCCATGAATTATTATCTGAAACTGAGGGCTAATCCAGAAAACCCTGCCTATGATATGATATAAGTTCTTTTCCACCAGTGATTTATCAGTTCTTTTTCATGAGATTTCAGTGGATCTTATTTTTTCTTTTTTGAAAGAGGTAAACTTATTTTATAAATTATAGTGTTGTAATAATGTATATAGGTGTTGCAGGAGTTGAACAGATAATTGTGCTTTTATCTGTATAAAAATTTAAGCGATGTGTTAATACTAGTGTGGGTATTTGTATCTAGAGACTCAGCAGATATGATAGCTGAGGTCCTGATATGGCTCCTAGTAGTCCGCTGGACCTATAAACACTAACTAACTAACTAACTAATCTCTTCAACCATCTCCATCCAACTCCTACTCTCTCTCTCTCTCTCTCACCCCCTCTCCCATCCAACCCCTTCTTCTCTCTCTCCATCCCCCACTCCCCCACCCCACTCCTGATGAAAAGAGAGAAAGGTTTTCCATTTGCTCTCTATCCGCTCTCATGAATACTCTCAAACATTTTTCCCTTGTGGGGTTTTACATGTCATATCTTTGCATCATACATTGCTTCATTTCTTGATATTTTTGTGTCATCTTTTCTTTTTGTGGCAGCCTGACCTACTACACCATGTCTCCACCAACCCCCTGAACAGGCACATGCTGTCCTGCTGCTGGCAGCCTGACCTACACCATGTCTCAGCCAACCCACATGAACAGCACATGCTGTCCTGCTGCTGGCAGTCTGACCTACACCATGTCCAGCCAACCCACATGAACAGGCACATGCTGTCCTGCTGCTGGGCAGCCTGACCTACACCATGTCTCAGCCAACCCACATGAACAGGCACATGCTGTCCTGCTGCTGGCAGCTGCCTACACCATGTCTCAGCCAACCCACATGAAACAGGCACATGCTGTCCTGCTGCTGGCAGTCTGACCTACACCAACCCAGCATGATGAACAGGCACATGCTGTTCTCCTGCTGGCAGCCTGACCTGCACCATAACTCAGCCAACCCACATGAACAGGCACATGCTGTCCTGCTGCTGGCAGGTGCCCAGACAGGGTTGTTAACTGAAGAGATGACCCCCTGGCCACTGATCTCCTAGATGAGGAACCAGAGCCTTTGCTGCGACAATGACCTGTCCCTTCTGCCTCATGCCTCAGACACTGACTCCAAAGAATTATGGCTGATGCCATAATACGATCAAGGACACATGCACCACCAGTGCCTTGTCCCCCTCATCTTCCAGATGATGTTCTCCCTCCATCATCCCCAGTCCCCGCTCCAAGGAGGTCACAGCGTCTCAAGATTAAGGTAAGGGTTTGAATGAGCAGAGACTGAAAATATGTACATGCAGGCTTCCCTGTTTACCCATGGACAGAATCATGACTCACGATTATGCACTGAATTTGAAATTTTCCTACCGCAATTTTCATTTTATATTTTTTCCATGTGTGCTTATTCATGTTTACTTTAAGTTACTGTTTAGTTTTTTTTTAAATTTGACTTAAGTAATTTTGTTCCAAACCCTAGCTGACCATATTCCATTTTTGATGCACAGACTCATATGCAAAACAGCACATAACTTTTTGGCATGATGGCAGAGCATAATTGAGTAGGTGTCCATGACACTCATCCTCTCATTATCAGGAAAAGAACAGCAGACATATGCATTTTGACTGAGGTGGAAGGTGTATTTTAGCAGATGGAAACAAGTATCTGAATATAATGGACCTTATCTTGGACTGAGTAGATTTAAGGATATCTGATGAGTTTATGGTGTTCTGAATTGTAAAACTTACTGTGATTACATACCTCTCTGAAGCTTGGGCATTCTCATCTTGTGTAACACATTAATGACTTTCATCAAAAAAAAAGAAGTTTCATGGCAGATCTCTCCATCTAAAGTTGGGGCTGCTTTTACATTCTGTAACTGACTGTCATGACAGATTTCTCTTGTCTGATCTTGGGGAAGCTCGCATGTAGTATAAAGCGTCATGTTACATTCCTTTGAATTTTTGCTTCCAGCATATTGTATAATTGACAGGGTTTGTACAGAGTCCTGGAAGTCTGGAAAAAGTATGGAAAAAATGTAAAAAATCATTTCCAGGGCTGGAAAAGTCTTGGAATTTTGTAATTTGTGGCCATGGGTCTGGAGAAGTCCCTGGAATTTTTTAAAAGCTGTGCAAACTTTTTCATGATGTCGAATTTCACTTGAAGTTTCTTTACAAAAACATTGAAATAGGAATAAAAACAGAAATTAAATCACGCACAATGATCGCGGTTTTCAGATTTCCTCTGGCCAGAGGTTTAGCAGACCACATTTTTTTTTCTACAGAGTAGCTCCCCTTTACTGTGAAAAGCGTTGTGCATGTGCAGTTGGTACCATTGCTTATTTTCCTTTCGAGTCAACAGCGCTACGAAGGAAAATAGTGCCGAAGTATTAAAGAAAACATGGGACAATGTGTGTTTAGCCTAGCCTGTGTAGACAATACAAATTATCGCAAATGGATTGCTCCTGCTTCCGATGGATGCAAGACAAAAGCACAGTGCCTGCTGTGCAAGAAAGACTTTGACATCGGGAACATGGGCGAGCTGCTCTGAAAAGCCATGCGGCAGGCAAGAAACATCGAGAAATGATGCAGCTTTCAGACAAAACAACTCGGGCTCCAGCAATGACCGTGACTGATTATTTTCGGCCCAAGGATTGTGAAAGGTGTTTTTTTTTAATTCAGTACGGGATGTGATCATGCATTGAATGGGGTAGGGGTGGGGGATAGAGAAAAATCAAAGGGCCAAGGGTGATACACTGGCCTATTTTTAGACACATACATACACACACTGTCTCAAACACTCTCTCTCTCTCTCTCTCTCTCTCTTATAAAAAAAAATTTCAAAATTTAAATACGAAATTGAATAGAGGGCACACTGGCTTGTAAGTACTCAGCCATGTTGAACATCCAAATTAAAATGAAAAGACAATTGAGAGGCTGCGAGGCCTAGTGTCCTAACTACCTAACCAGACCTGACCTGACCATATCTCACACACACACACACACACACACACACACACACACACACACACACACACACACACATATACATATACACCCACACACACACACACACAAACACACACACACTGTCTGTCTCTCACACACTACACACGCGTGCACGCACACACACACACACACACACACACACACACACACACACCACACACACACACACACACACTGTCTCTCTCTCTCTCTCACATACATAGACACACACACTGTCTCTTTCTCTTTCTCTCTCTCTCACACACACTGTCTCTGTCTCTGTCTCTCTGACTTTTTCACACACATGTGCATATGTGCACACACGCAGACACACACTAATTTTTTTGTGTAAGTATTGAATGCCCTGCTATCATTAAATCAGTTCTTTACTGATTTGTTGAGCATGGTAATCACATACAGAGGTGCACGCACGCACACATTCTGGGGTCTGGAAAAATTATGAAAAGCCCTGGAAAAAGTATGGAATTTTGTTTGGTCACATCTGTGGGAACCCTGAATTGACCATCTTGACAGATTTCTCTCTTTCTGAACTTGGGGAAGGTTTCACATTGTGTAATTCTCATGATGGATTTCTCTGTCTGAAGTTGAGGTTACCCTAGCATTATATAACTGGCAGTAATAACGGATAAATCTTTCCAGTATTGAGGCAGTTGTCAACATTGTATAACTGCCATGACAGGTTTGTCTGAATCTGGTGCTGATCTCACAGAAAACAGTGCGCTGCCGTAATAAGATGTCATCAAGTTTCTGTCAGTCTGCCAACATGTGGACTGATGATGGTAGATTTGCAGGCTGCACACAGGATCACTGTCTCTGAAACACTAGCACTGTGACTGGGGACAGCTCTTTCCCTGCAGGCTGCACACAGGATCACTGTCTCCTGAAACACTAGCACTGTGACTGGGACAGCTCTTTTCCTGCAGGCTGCACACAGGAACACTGTCTCTGAAACACTAGCACTGTGACTGGGGACAGCTCTTTCCCTGCAGGCTGCACACAGGAACACTGTCTCTGAAACACTAGCACTGTGACTGGGGACAGCTCTTTCCCTGCAGGCTGCACACAGGATCACTGTCTCCTGAAACACTAGCACTGTGACTGGGGACAGCTCTTTCCCTGCAGGCTGCACACAGGAACACTGTCTCTGAAACACTAGCACTGGATCAGCTCTTTCCCTGCAGGCTGCACACTGGAACACTGTCTCTGAAACGCTAGCACAGTGACTGGGGACAGCTCTTTCCCTGCAGGCTGTGCAGGAGATGCCTGTCTCCTCTGAAAGACTTGCACTTGGGCCACTCCTTGAGGGGGGGGGGGGGGGGAACAGTGAAATATGCACATGACACAAGAGAAGGTAATGTATTGATGTTTAGTCTACAGGTAAACAAATGAATCAGAAAACAGCTTTCCATTAATACTAATAATAGATTATCCTCTTATGGGAGTAAATCTGGACATAGCCAAACAGTCCCCCCCCATGAGAAATTCAGTGGATGGAACAGGGACTTTCCGGCTTCTTCTCTGGCATGTGCCTTAACTGCAAGGCCCTGTGCACCACTGACTGACGCTGCTCGTTTGATGTGCAGGCACCACAGAGACATGGTTGCCGGGCTTTCGTTCCTGCTTTGGCCAGCCAAGGATTTTGGCAGCTCGCACTTGATGCCTGACAACACTGATGTCCACTGATCGGGCTTCCTGTCTACACATCTTCCATGGTCATCTGGGCGTTTGTAATCGGACAAGGCACAAAGAACCCACACCCACTGTGTTCGTTCCTGATTTTGCTTCTTTTGACATTTCTCCAACAAAGTGGCAACGTTCCAGATTGTATGTCATGTGCATTGAGATGCTCGTTTTTAATGCTGGCATACTGATTTGTAAACATGGTAGACATGTATGTCATGGCCTGCGATTTTTGGATGGTATATATTATAAATTTGTAATATGCTTGATTGACTATGCAGATGGTCTTCTCTCTTACATATGGTTTTACATCTTCAAGGGCTAAAAAGTGTTTTCAACTCTTCCACCTTTCATCTGCAGGAACTTTCCATTTCATTTTGTTTCCCATTTTCATCTATTCAGTGCAGGATCACCCCCAATCCCAGAAAGAAATTTGAGTGTAATCTCACTTCTGTTCCAAACCTTGGAACTACATAATCTTTCATGTTTCATTGAAGACTGATAATGACATTTTACAGTATCATCACACAGTAATTGACAAAATGTGAAAATATCATCCCACAATATTAGACAAAATGTAAAAGTATCATCCCACTGTAAGAGTTAACAGTATTATCCTGCCAGCTGTAAGATTTTAGTCATTTATTATAGTAGCCCAGTCAGTCATACAGGGCCTCCTCAGAGCTGTCAATATGCAGGAGAAAAAAAAGTCACATCTTTTACATAGAGTATGATGGTGTGGTTGGCTGGACTGTCACAAAATGAAATCCATCCTTACCTTTCCTACTTGAACAAACTCAAGATTGGGTTACAACACTGACACTTCTGTCTGGAATTTGGAAACGTGTGTGTGTGTGTGTGTGTGTGTGTGTGTGTGTGTGTGTGTGGACTATGTAGTGAAGAGCAGACACTAGCTGTCCACTTTGCAGTCTCTATTTGCCATGATTTTTTGTTACAGTATTTGACATGTTGTTGTTACTGTTCGTTGTTGCTGCTGTCTATTCTAGGAGTGCACAATCAAGCAGAATGTCTGGTACTGTCAACAGGGCTTGGTTCTATCCATCTTAATTCAGATATTGTATGACCGAGTCTGTTGTTTGCTGATTGTTGCTTTTTCACTGTGTATCTGTTCTCAGGATGTGATGTTATCAGGTCGCACCTTCCCCCCATAAATGATTGACAGCCCTTAACCCTTTCACTGCCAGACATTCTGTTTTACATAAATCCCCATCGCCAGCCATTTTCCCAAAAAGGCTCTTATTGTATACCAGCATATGTGAAACGCGGATCTCTCTGGAACTAAACAACCAGTTCTCATGCTATTTTTTGTAAAATGGAGGAGAAACACTGTACTTTTATTATATCATAGCATGTTAGTAATGGTAAGTCAACAACAATTTCAAACTTGTAGTAATTTCAAGTGCAAGAAAAAAAAAGAAAAAAATGTTATGTTTCTTCTAAATGTAAAAAATGAAGAATGTCAAACTTTCAACAAGGGAAGAAAATACTCCACTCACAATTGAAGACCAGAAAGTATGGTATTTTCAACAGAAAAGTGGAAGAAACAGCCACAAATACAACTACTCCAATAGCAGGGACACACACACACACACACACACACACACACACACACACACATTCTTCTGTTTAACTGGTACACATGTACAAAAGAAAAAAGGGAACACACACACACACACACACACACACACACACAAACACACACACACACACACACGTTCCTTTCACTCTCAAAAGTAATATTTTTTATGAACACAAAGTCATTCATGTGCCTGTTGGTCTCTGAACCTTTGAGAGCCATTCAGCTGATCATAAAACCTACCCAGCGTGTCTCTGTGGCTCGTCTCTCACGTGTCAGTTGGCCACACCCCCTTCAACCTCGACCAGCAAGAGTCGGCCCACAGCATGTGTGTGAAGTTCACTGCCTAAAGTCTTGGCTTGCCCCCTCACACAACTATCAGTCAGTCAGTGCTGGCTGGCTCAACACAAAAACACTGGGGCACAGCGGTAGTAAGTGAGCGTCTAGTCTTAACTCTTGTCAGCATGCCTCCTCTCCCAACCATTTTGCCACAGTCCAGTGCTTCACATTGCAATAATTCGGTCAAGCCCTCACTAGCATTGTTTCCTTGTGACTGTCTGGGTCTTCTTCATCTATATTGGGAACAACTGACCATCTATTCAATATTCCCAGCACTTGATCTGTGGGAAATGTACGGCAAGGGTGAGTATGTAAAGAGCCTGGTGGTGACGTCATAGTGAATGGAAAAACAATCAGAATAAAGTCGATAAAACACTGAACTGAATAGTGTTCGGACAAAGCAAATGGCTGTGAGCAAGGGCCAGACCATCCCCCAACTATGACGTTTATTGCTGGCGTTTTATCTCGTGAACTTGGATCGTGAGAGTATCGGGAGTTAGGTCATCCTATTTTGTCTCCAAATGACGATGTTGGTGCTCAGCCCCTGTTGTCGCCAAAAGGCGACTTTGGCGGTAAGTAAGGGTTAAGAGGCCATGTGTGGTAGGCTGAGGTATGATGATGAAAGGTGCAAACAATGTAGCCTTTTTTGGCTCATTATATTTTGCATCAAGATGTCTTTGAATGTTTGTTTTTTTTTTTAAACCTATTTTAAATGCTATGCAAAATCTGAAACAGAATGGCTGCAACACTCAGCATGACCTAGTTTTAAGTGACCGAAATTTGACAGTATTGCAGCTTAATTTCTTTTCCACAGGTGACTTTTATTTTTTTTAGGGGTGGGGGGGGGGGGGGGGGTGGGGGTGGGGTGTAACTTGAATATGCTGGCCCCTGAAATTGAAACTGACAGTTGTCATTGTGTTTGGTGTTGCATATGCAGGTACATGCAAATGTGGCAAAATTCAATGGAAGAAAAAAATAGATGTCACACATGCACATACACACAAACACACACACGCACACATGAGTGTGTGCGTGTTTGTGTACTCTCCCTTTATGTCCCTTCTCATTTCCAGGATTTTTATTTCTGTCCAACTCGCTCTCTGCTTCATTTTCCCCATCCATTGTTTTTCTGAAAGTGGGGAAAAAACCAGGAATGGCCTCAGGCCTTGTTCATTGTCATTGGTAGGCTTCATGTCCATCTCTTTCTGTCCTAACTGACCACCCCTGCCTACTGCCGTACCTTGTGAGATCGTAGACTCCATTCGCTGCCATGTCCATCTGACCCTGCCTACTGCCGTACCTTGTGAGATCGTAGACTCCATTTGCTGCCATGTCCATCTGACCCTGCCTACTGCCGTACCTTGTGAGATCGTAGACTCCATTCGCTGCCATGTCCATCCCTTTCTATCCTAACTGACCACCCCTGCCTACTGCCGTACCTTGTGAGATCGTAGACTCCATTCGCTGCCATGTCCATCTGTTTTTGTGTCCCAACCTATACCACCCCTATCTACTGTCATACCCCTTGAGATCATGGACTGTCTTCCCTGGTATGGACATCCCTTACTGCCAGTTAAGCAATCATCCCTGTATATTGTCATACTGTGTGTGTGTTAACTACTAAATCATCCCTGTATATTGTCATACTGTGTGTGTGTAACCAATCATCCCTGTATATTGTCATACTGTGTGTGTATGTTAACCAATCATCCCTGTATATTGTCACACTGTGTGTGTGTGTGTTAACTAATAAATCATCCCTGTATATTGTCACACTGTGTGTATGTTAACTAATAAATCATCCCTGTATATTGTCACACTGTGTGTGTGTTAACCAATCATCCCTGTATATTGTCATACTGTGTGTGTGTTAACCAATCATCCCTGTATATTGTCATACTGTGTGTGTGTGTGTGTTAACCAATCATCCCTGTATATTGTCATACTGTGTGTGTGTGTTAACCAATCATCCCTGTATATTGTTATACTGTGTGTGTGGGTGTGTTAACCAATCATCCCTGTATATTGTCATACTGTGTGTGTGTGTGTGTATGCATTGGTGCAGTGTTCACGGTGAAGATGCCACTGAGGATGAAGAACACCAACTCCAGTTCCTGCAGTTGAATTGAAAAACCTTTGTCTTCTATTTCTTTTTCCCCTTTCTCCTGTTTTATTTTGCTTTTTCATTTCATTCCCGCAGCCTTTTCCGTTTTACACTTGAACCAACCTTGAACCATCCAGTGCTTTTCTCTCTCATCTCTTTTTAAATATCATCTCATTCTTGTTCTTCTGGGTACGTGTAATTTTCTTTTCACCTCCCAGATTCTTTATTAACTTCTGTTTTCCTCATATCTCTGTTTCTCATTGCTGTCTACCACATTATCATGGTGTCACTTATTTCATGTTCTCTCTCTCTTCCCAGAGCTTATGTTCTTTTGCATTTCTTTCTAATTTCAATGGTAAAGCAGTACCGTTTTCACAATCTCATCTGCTGCCTCCCCCCTTCCACCTCCGCACATACACACTCTCATCGTTAAATCCCTTCGAACTTGAGGCAGCTAGTTTTTTTTTTTGCATTGTATTGCTGCTGTTGTGCCTGATACGAGGATGTGAGTGGATAGGACGGGTGCATCACTTAGTTCTGTCCGTCGCTCTCTTTTTTTCCACTTATTCTTACTTTCTGGACTAGTCTTTGTACCCTACACCCATGCTTTTTCCCACCCCTCTTGTGTCCACCCTTCTTTTCTCTGAATTCAGACACCACCCCCCCCCCCCCCCCCCCAAAAAAAAAAAATTCATATTTTTTATCCAGTCTCTTTTTTAGCTTGTTATTCTAGTTCTTTCATTTCACTCTTTTCCCTTCAGGTTTTCATCCATCTTTTCCCCTGTTTTCTCCATTTCAAATATTACTTATTTTTGCTTCTTGTTCTCAGTAGCCTTACCTTCTAGTGCATCTCTTTCCCAGACCAACTTATTGAATGTTTGTATCATTCTACCTCTTTCAGTCGGGGCTATGCCATTTCCCTGTTGTACATCCTTTGCTCCTCGTCCTACAGCCATTTTTTGAGCAACTTTTTTTTTTGGGGGGGGGGGGGGGGGGGGGGGGGGCAGTGTTTCAATCTACTTCTAATTATCCCTATCTGGACGTGTTACATATTCCTACTTCAGAAACTAGCACTTTCCCACAGGTGTTCTGTTATCAAATTATTCCTTCCCATACTCTTTCTCTTCCATTCTATTATATTTGCTAGTTCTCTGTTTAACCAGACTCTTCCTTTCATTTGTCCCATGTTTGTCTATTTCTTGTATTGCTATTCGCACCAGATCCTACACTTTTGCCTTGCATTTTGCTGCTTCTCAATAATTATACATCAAATCTTTTGACCACAAGTTGTCAACCCTTACAAGTCAAAATACCATTGAAGACACAAAATGAGAATGGAAAATAATGCTTATATAACCCACAAGAAAATAGACAAGAGGATTGGGACATTTTACCTTATGGAGAAGTCAAAACATGACAAAATGCACAAAACAGTGCTCCAATGCCTTAACGGATGTTGGTCCGCTTCTTCCATTCCTGGGGCGGAGAGGGTACGGATGTGTTTATCACCGTTACGCCTTTTGCAGTTTGGAATTGGGATGAAGTGGATGGGTGCCCACTTATTATTATTCCCAGTTCCGTGGTAATGCCTCCCCCTGGACCTTTCTGCCACCATACTTTTGTGTTATTCCTGAAACTGGAAGCAGTTTTGCTTAACTTTGCATTCCTTCACCATTTGATCCATTTCCACAGTTTCATT
>JADBJO010017308.1:0-15315 GCA_016801955.1 Conus betulinus | reverse complement strand
ACTCTTTGCTTGCATTTTTGCTGCTTCTCAAAATTATACAATAAACTCTTTTGACTACAAGGTTGTCCCACCCTTACAAGTCAAAATACCATTGAAGCCACAAAATGAGAATGGAAAATAATGCTATATAACCCACAAGAAAACAGACAAGAGGATTGGGACATTTTACCTTATGGAGAAGTCGAAAAACATGAGAAAATGCACAAAACAGTGCTCCAATGCCTTAAAGGTATTGGTCCGCTTCTTCTATTCTGGGGCGGAGAGGGTACGGATGTGTTTATCACCGTTACGCCTTTTGCAGTTTGGAATTGGGATGAAGTGGATGGGTGCCCACTTATTATTCCCAGTTCCGTGGTAATGCCTCCCCCTGGACCTTTCTGCCACCGTACTTTTGTGTTATTCCTCAAACTGGAAGCAGTTTTGCTTAACTTTGCATTCCTTTACCATTTGATCCATTTCCACAGTTTCGTTTAAAGCTGTCACCATTTATCTCCAATATAATCTGTAGCTGGAAATGAGGAGGAGGGTGGGGCGTACCAACTGTTAGTCCAATCTCACTTTAATGTCCATTTTGAAAACTGCCTCACTCAAAGATGCTTCTCTTAACATTTTGTTTCATTGGTCAGCTGGACCAGATTCATCTTTTTTCCCCTCACTGATTCCCTGTTCCCGCTCCATTCCCCAAGCATTCCAACTCAGATTATCATTCTATTGCCATTCCACCTCACATCCCCATTAATACCATTAAGATCTATGTATATTCATGTCTTCTTTCAGTCTTTGTTAGCCCAATTTCCAGTCCTTTTCCATTGCTTCCTCTCGTCTTAAGCCATTTCATTCTCTTTCTTTCAGTTCTACACTTTACCTCAATTCACGTGTTTTCATTTCTTTTCAATTAATCCCCAGTCCCATATTCCCACTACCTTGTCACAATTTATCTTCAGATCCCATCTCTCTCTCTCTCTTCTCTCTCTCTCTCTCTCTCTCTCTCCCGCTCCCTCTCCCCCTCCCTGTCTCTCTCTCTCTCTCTCTCAAAATATCTACAGTTGCTCATCTTACTTGCCATCTGTTTCCCCTGTTTTCTCCATTTCAAATATGACTTTTTTTTAGCTTCTTGTTCTCAGTAATTTTATCTTCTATTGCATCTCTTTCCCAGACCCACTTTGTGAATGTTTGTATCATGCTACCTCTTTTAGTCGGGGCTGTGCCATTTCCCTGCTGTGGATCCTTTGCTTCTCATCCTACAGCCATTTTTTGTGAATTTTTCTGTGGGAGCAGCATTTCAGTTTACTTCTAATTATCCCTGTCTGGACGTGTTACATATTCCTCCTTCAGAAACTAGCACTTTCCCACAGATGTTCTGTTGCCAAATGATCCCTTCCATTCTCTTTTATTCTGGTATATTCGCTACTTCTCTGTTTAACCAGACTCTTCCTTTCATTTGTCCCATGTTTCTTGATTACTTGTATTGCTATTCGCACCAGATCCTACTCTCTTGCCTTGCATTTTTGCTGCTTCTCAATAATTATACATCAAATCTTTTGACTACGAGTTGTCAACCCTTACAAGTCAAAATACCATTGAAGACACAAAATGAGAATGGAAATAATGCTTATATAACCCACAAGAACACAGACAAGAGGATTGGGACATTTTACCTTATGGAGAAGTCAAAAACATGACAAAATGCACAAACAGTGCTCCAATGCCTTAACGGATGTTGGTCCGCTTCTTCCATTCCTGGGGCGGAGAGGGTACGGATGTGTTTATCACCGTTACGCCTTTTGCAGTTTGGAATTGGGATGAAGTGGATGGGTGCCCACTTATTATTCCCAGTTCCGTGGTAATGCCTCCCCCTGGACCTTTCTGCCACCGTACTTTTGTGTTATTCCTCAAACTGGAAGCAGTTTTGCTTAACTTTGCATTCCTTCACCATTTTGATCCATTTCCACAGTTTCATTTAAAGCTGTCACCATTTATCTCCAATATAATCTGTAGCTGGAAATGAGGAGGGTGGGGCGTACCAATTGTTAGTCCAATCTCACTTTAATGTCCATTTTGAAACTGCCTCACTCAAAGATGCTTCTCTTAACATTTTGTTTCATTGGTCAGCTGGACCAGATTCATCTTTTTTCCCCTCACTGATTCCCAGTTCCCGCTCCATTCCCCAAGCATTCCAACTCAGATTATCATACTATTGCCATTCCACCTCGCATCCCCATAAAATACCATTAAGATCTATGTATATTCATGTCTTCTTTCAGTCTTGTTAGCCCAGTTTCCAGTCCTTTTCCATTGCTTCCTCTCGTCTTAAGCCATTTCATTCTCTTTCTTTCAGTTCTACACTTTACCTCAATTCACGTGTTTTCATTTCTTTTCAATTAATCCCAGTCCCATATTCCCACTACCTTGTCACAATTTAATCTTCAGATCCCATCTCTCTCTCTCTCTCTTCTCTCTCTGTCTCTCTCTCTCTCCTCCCACCTCCCTGTCTCTCTCTCTCTCTCGCTCTCAAATATCTACAGTTGCTCATCTTACTTGCCATCTGTTTCCCTGTTTTCTCCATTTCAAATATGACTTTTTTTAGCTTCTAGTTCTCAGTAATTTTACCTTCGATTGCGTCTCTTTCCCAGACCAACTTTTTGAATGTTTGTATCATGCTACCTCTTTTAGTCGGGGCTGTGCCATTTCCCTGCTGTGGATCCTTTGCTTCTCATCCTACAGCCATTTTTTGTGAATTTTCTGTGGGGGCAGCATTTCAGTTTACTTCTAATTATCCCTGTCTGGACATGTTACATATTCCTCCTTCAGAAATTAGCACTTTCCCACAGATGTTCTGTTGCCAAATGATCCCTTTCCATTCTCTTTTATTCTGGTATATTCGCTACTTCTCTGTTTAACAGACTCTTCCTTTCATTTGTCCCATGTTTCTTGATTACTTGTATTGCTATTCGCACCGGATCCTACTCTCTTGCCTTGCATTTTTGCTGCTTCTCAATAATTATACATCAAATCTTTTGACTACGAGTTGTCAACCCTTACAAGTCAAAATACCATTGAAGACACAAAATGAGAATGGAAAATAATGCTTATATAACCCACAAGAACACAGACAAGAGGATTGGGACATTTTACTTATGGAGAAGTCAAAAACATGACAAAATGCACAAAACAGTGCTCCAATGCCTTAACGGATGTTGGTCCGCTTCTTCCATTCCTGGGGCGGAGAGGGTACGGATGTGTTTATCACCGTTACGCCTTTTGCAGTTTGGAATTGGGATGAAGTGGATGGGTGCCCACTTATTATTCCCAGTTCCGTGGTAATGCCTCCCCCTGGACCTTTCAGCCACCGTGCTTTTGTGTTATTCCTGAAACTGGCAGCAGTTTTGCCTTGACATTCCTTCACCATTTTGATCCATTTCCACAGTTTCGTTTAAAGCTGTCACCATTTATCTCCAATATAATCTGTAGCTGGGGATGAGAAGGAGGCTGGACACACCACTTACTATTCCAAGCTAAGTTTAATGTCCAATTTGAAACTGCCCCAGTTCCTGCCTCACTCAAAGATACTTCTCCTAGACAAGAGGATTTTGGACATTTTACCTTGGCCAAAAGTCAAAAACATGACAAAACTAGCACTTTCCCACAGATGTTCTGTTGCCAAATGATCCCTTCCCATTTTCTCTTTTATTCTGGTATATTCGCTACTTCTCTGTTTAACCAGACTCTTCCTTTCATTGTCCCATGTTTCTTGATTACTTGTATTGCTATTCGCACCAGATCCTACTCTCTGCCTTGCATTTTTGCTGCTTCTCAATAATTATACATCAAATCTTTTGACTACGAGTTGTCAAACCTTACAAGTCAAAATACCATTGAAGACACAAAATGAGAATGGAAAATAATGCTTACATAACCCACAAGAAAATAGACAAGAGGATTGGGACATTTTACCTTATGGAGAAGTCAAAAACATGACAAAATGCACAAAACAGTGCTCCAATGCCTTAACGGATGTTGGTCCGCTTCTTCTATTCCTGGGGCGGAGAGGGTACGGATGTGTTATCACCGTTACGCCTTTTGCAGTTTGGAATTGGGATGAAGTGGATGGGTGCCCACTTATTATTCCCAGTTCCATGGTAATGCCTCCCCCTGGACCTTTCAGCCACCGTGCTTTTGTGTTATTCCTGAAACTGGAAGCAGTTTTGCCAAACTTTGCATTCCTTCACCATTTTCATCCATTTCCACAGCTTCGTTTTAAAGCTGTCACCATTTATCTCCAATATAATCTGTAACTGGGGATGAGAAGGAGGCTGGGCATACCAATTGTATATTCCAATCTCAGTTTAACGTCCATTTCGAAACTGCCCCAGTTCCTGCCTCATTCAAAGATGCTTCTCTTAACATTTTGTTTCATTGGTCAGCTGGACTGTAAAAGTGAACTGAACGGTGCTTAATTCCTATTTTTTATATATATATATATTTTTTTTTCCTATCACCTCATTTCCATTTTTACGTCCCATTTACAGACATGCTAGACTCATTGCATTTTTAAGTCTTCCTCCTTCCCTTTTCTCTTCCAAAACCCCGGTTTTCTTACCTTTCTAGTTACCTTTCTGTTCCACTTTGTGCATTATTACCTATCCCCAGGTTTCTACCTGACCCTAAGTCCATCCAGTCTCTACACTTCCCATTTTCTATCATAATCTTGTTGCATACTTGATCTCCCTTTTTAATGCCAGCACCTGTTCTATTTCCCATTCTGTTTGGCTTGTACTCCAAATCAGAATTCTCTCTTCTCTGGTTCCTAATCCTTAGAGACATATCTTCAGTTGTATTACCTTCCCATACAACTCCCATCCCCTCTCTCTCTCTCTCAAATATCTACAGTTGCTCATCTTACTCGCCATCTTTTCCCTGTTTTTCTCCATTTCAAAAATTACTTCTCAAATATGACTTTTTTTTTTTTTTGCTTCTTGTTCACAATAATCATACTTTCTGTTGCATCTCTTTCCCAGACCAACTTTGCGGTCGGCTGGGCTATAAGCAACATTATCTTATCTTATCTTCCCAGGCCAACTTACTGAGTATGTGTATCATGCTGCTCCATTATGTAATTCCTTTCAGATACCTAACATTTCACACCTAGTATTCACATTCCTACCACTTCTCTTCCCACTTCCCGTCCAGACCTTAAGGAGAAACAGTTCTGTGCTGGCTGCACACCGACCATTCGTATTTACTCATTCCTACCTTTTAAAGAGTGAAGAAGCTCCGTGGTGCATTCAGTGTCATGTGCCACTCACAGTGAAACATATTCTTTTAGAATGTTGGGACTTGCACGATGTGAGACACAAAAACATTTACAGCAGATTCCATGAAAACCTTGTTCAGAGATGTTCCGCCTGACGCGATCTTTTAGTTCTTGAAAGAGGTTAACATTTTTCATCGGATATGAGATTTTACAGTGGAAAGATTTTTAACAAAGTTTTGGTTGAGGTTTTTAGAGGATATATTTTAAAGAATTGTGTGAATAGAATGACTTGTGAGTTGATTTTAACTTGGTGACAGCCCTGTTACATCTTCGCCCATTTACAGTTGTGAGAATGATGATGGGCACACCTATTTTTGACCTTTACTCCACATATCAGAACCTCTTCTCATCATCTATTTCAGGGCCACTTTAGCATTAACATGTTTTAATCTCTCTAAATGTCCTTTTTGCTTTCTAATGTTTTTTTTTTTTTTTTTTTTAACTCTTCTCATTTTAGCAGTACCTGTATCTTCATGCCTGACCTATTTCCCACAGCCAGTTTTCCTTTCCTCAGCCACACATCTCTGTCCTTTCCCCTTCTGTTTGTCTCTTATTTCCACCCTTTTCCTGGACGTATCCTGTTTCCCCCTTCTGTTTGTCTCTTATTTCCACCCTTTTCCCTGGACATATCCTGTTTCCCCCTTCTGTTTGTCTCTTATTTCCACCCTTTTCCCTGGACATATCCTGTTTCCCTCTTCTGTTTGTCTCTTATTTCCACCCTTTTCCCTGGGACATATATCCTGTTTCCCCCTTTTTCTGTTTGTCTCTTATTTCCACCCTTTTCCCTGGACATATCCTGTTTCCCCCTTCTGTTTGTCTCTTATTTCCACCCTTTTCCCTGGACATATCCTGTTTCCCCCTTCTGTTTGTCTCTTATTTCCACCCTTTTCCCTGGACATATCCTGTTTCCCCTCCTGTTCGTCTCTATTATTTCCAACCTTTTCCCTGGACATATCCTGTTTCCCTCTTCTATTTGTCTCATATTTCCAACCATTTCCCTGGACATATCCTCCTCCATGTATATCTTGTACCACTTAAGTGACCGTCCTTCCCATATTCTGCACATTTCTGGCCCCTTTCTCTGATCCAGTGGCACAGGATTTAGGGGTTTTTTGCCGTGACTTGTTTTGTTTACCCCCTCCCAGTTCCCGCCCTCCATCTACCTTCCCACTTTTTCCTTGTGCATGTTGCCAGTTTGTTTCTTTCATTAATGGGAATTGTACACCCATGGGTGTATATATACGCCCCTAGAAGCCTTGCAGTACGCCCCTGTGACATGTCTGTACGCTTCTATTGTTTTTCTTCACTTTTTCCCCTTGGGGACATGGCCCTCCTATTCCTGTCCCATTTCATAGTGCCCCCTTTCCTTCTGCAGTGATCTATTCTGTTCCCTTCTTTCCCCTTTGTTGTCATGAACCTGTTAACCTTCGGCAGTGATCTCTGTTCTGTTCCCTTCTTTCCCCTTTGTTGTCCTGAACCTGTTAACCTTTGGCAGTGATCTCTGTTCTGTTCCCTTCTTTCCCCCTTTGTTGTCCTGAACCTGTTAACCTTCGGCAGTGATCTCTGTTCTGTTCCCTTCTTTCCCCCTTTGTTGTCCTGAACCTGTTAACCTTCGGCAGTGATCTCTGTTCTGTTCCCTTCTTTCCCCCTTTGTTGTCCTGAACCTGTTAACCTTCGGCAGTGATCTCTGTTCTGTTCCCTTCTTTCCCCTTTGTTGTCCTGAACGCTTTCATTTTTCTTTTGCTGTGAACCCTGCCCAGTCCTACCCTTCCCCTTTTACCTCTGCTGTATGCAGAAAACGATAGTGAAATGGTGGCACTGGTTCTTCCCAGCTCCACTTTATGCAGATCTCTCTCAATCTCTTTCTCTCTCATTAATATCTCACCGCCTTCCCTCCCACTCATTCTTATTTTTGAAAATCATTGTTATTCTTATATAAGTATTATTCTTAACTTCTGCCCCTCTCCCTTCTCCATTACTTGCATGCCTGTTTTCTCACCTAATGCCAGTTATTTCATGGGCTATTGCGCCCATCTTTTTTGTCTAGCCTCCCCTCCTCCAAATTAGACACATGCACACACTAGTTCATTCCTTTTTTTTTTTTTTTTTTAAATTCAGTCCATTCTCGGTCATACTGTTTCCCTTCCATTTTTACACTTCCTCTCAATTCCATTGTCCTCCTACATGTTCAAACTGGATCATGAAAGCCTAGTTATCCTCGGTCACTTTCTGTCTATCCCTTGATTTTCTGCTCCCTTTTGCTGTCCATTGTCATTCTCCTATATACACTAAAAACAGGCAGTGAAGTAGCTGCAAATCTTGCTCCTACCCTTCCTCCATAATTTGAAGCTTGTGGCTACTTTGTGTGCGCACGTGCATGTGTGCGTCATCTGTTCATCTCATTCTCAGCCTTTTTAAAACAAAAGAAATACAAGCCTCTAGCATGTACAGTCTATCCAAATGAATTCATCTCCACCCCTCCTCCTCCTTCCCCCTCCACATCCACCATCATCACCCAAACTCCCAGCATGCCACATTCCTTATCCAGGCCAATTCCCAAGTCCATTTCTTCCCCTCTCCAGTCCTTTAACCTTTACCGGAGGACGTTTTTGACTATGCGAACCCGATTGTGTGGGTCGCCCAAGACCTATACATTTTGTAGAGGGTTTTCCTATTGCTTATCCCTATTCAGATCGCTTGGGTCTTTAAGACCCACACCTGATAAAGGGTGGTTCAGCAGCTTATTCCTCATCCTATGGCATGAGTCATGCGTGACCCATTAAACTGTGTAGGTGCTGGGGGAACAGCCACAATTACACTGAGAATGGATTGTGCCCGTACATGACATGTCTGTGACCAATGGCTATTGAGATCGTTGAGGAACTCCTAAGATTTTGTGAGCATAGCTCTATCCGTTCATAAGATGTGTTTTTATTAAGTCACTGTGTCTAGGAAGACCCAGGCAGCACAGTAAAGGTTAACTGTCAGCATGATTTCCTGGATGTTCTTTCCCTTGAATCACAGATCAAACGGTTCATTTTTTTCCATGTATATTTGCCTGGTTGACGCCAGGATATATTATGAAAGGAAGCGTAGAGTACAGCCCTGTCATGTAGTCTCAGACTGAAATGGAAATCTGTAGCATCATCTTCATTCTCATCGATCAGCATTTAAAAAAATGTCTCAAATTCTGTGGCCCTTCATGCCCTGCTCTCATGGTGACCTCAATTTTGATGTCCTCTCCACATCTGTGGCCTTGGTTTCGTTCTGTCGGGGTCACCGGTATCGGCGAGTCCATGGAGGCTGTCGTTGGACGGACGTGGTGGTGCCCTCTGGAGGGAGAGCTCACTCACACCGGCTCCGCGACTAAGCAATTATTGTCGTCAGTAAGGGGCTTAGTAGGTGGTGTCCTGCGTATGTTAGATCAGAACAGGCGCCACTGAACACCACCGAAGTGACTCGGCAGCAGTGCAGTGTCTCCTCCAGTGGGTTGCCTCTTGACGACTTGACATTGACTGCTCCCGGTGGATTGCCGGTGCCGTGGCTGCGGCGGGACCAGCCAGGCTGTGGCTGTGGACGGGGTGTCGGAATGAATGAGCGGCGTGGACAGTTTGCTACTTTTAATGGTTGGAGCACACTATCAGAGCATGCAAATTTCAATATGCGAAAGATTTATAAAGTACTCATGCAATGTATGTGTGTGAGCTAGAATATTGCTCCCATAATTGTATGTATTCATTTTGGGGGGGGAAGGTGGATAATACATAAATAGTACTGCTTTTTAAAAAAAAAAGATTATTTGGCTTTCTACCATGTTTTAGAACTTTTTTTTTTATCCCCATACAATGATGCATGTTTTGAATCTCACACTTTCTACCCCACCCTCAACAACTTTACCTCCTATTCCTATTGAAAAGCATTCCTGCAATATGAACTAAAGTGTTGACTATGAATATATGCTTGTATACCATGCAATATGAACGAAGTGTTGACTACAAATACTTGCTTGTGTACTTGAACATGACTGCCCTATGAATCACTGTTCATTTCTCCTCAGGTCATGCTGATGATACTATTTTGCTGACTTATGATTCTTATATCCTCTTTCAAGTTTGGAATTATACTCCATAAATGTATGTGTGTATGAGTGTGTGCGCACACGCATAAATGTTGAGTGTGTGTGTGTGTGTGAACATTGCGTGTGTGTGTACATGGATCATTACATAGACTGAGAGGAAATGCCTGTTGCATTCTGCCTGTGTAGTCCATTCACCTGTCCATGATCTGGAAAACCATTTTTCCTGTCAATTGTAACTCTCCTATAGATACATGACCGACAGTGAAGGAGCTGCAAATCTTGTTCCAGCCCCTCCACCATAATGTTAGGCTTTCGACTTTCTTTTTGTGGCTCGTCTCATTCGTGGCCGTTTGTTTTTTCAATCCATGTCCATTATAGTGTATTCATGCAGATAATACATGTGAGCCAGGGTATTGCTTAAATAACCCTATGTAATGATTGTGGGGGCGAGGGCTAGATAAAGGTGTTTGTTACTTTTGCCTTTCTTTTTTATTTATTTTTGTTTCTCCTTGTTTCTTTCTTTTCTTTTTTTTTCCCTATAATAACGCACATATGAATCTCTTCTCTCGATCCCGGCACTCAACATTGTCTCCTGTTCCTCACTGCCTTGAAAACCAATCTTGTTTTATGAACAAGAATGTCGACTATGAACAAACGCTGGTGTACTTCAACATGACTCTCTCATGAATATTGTTTATTCCTTCTCATGCTATGCTTATACCATTTTGGTGACTGATGCTTCTTATAGCCTCTCCTCGCATCTGAATTATACTCCATACATGTGTATGTGTAAGGTGGTTCTTGTTACTGTCAGTTCCATAGAGTGTAATAGTGTTCTGTGTCAGTATCCCATTCTTGGGAATGAAAATAAGCAGCCAAATCAAAATCATGTATTTATATATGTGTGTGTGTGTGTATGTATATGTGTGTATACACACACACTCACACATATATATATATATATATCTTTTTGGTCAGCCAGTACTGCAGAAAACACTCTTTGACAGTAGTTTCCGTAGGAAAAAACTATTTTTGCTACGGGCTTTTGAAATGCCAGTATGATATATATATGTGCTTGTATGTAAAAATACCTGTGTATATGTGCATGTGCGTGTGCAATGCTCTGTGTACATCTATGTATCGAATGGTTTGTGTATATATGTGTACATGATACCGTTTACAATTTGTACAGAAGATTGCATACACACATAGACACCAAGCACTGGATATACATATACAGAATTACACACATGTATACAGGTATTTACTGTGTCAATGTAAATTGTAATGCCCAATTCACACATGTGTGCACACACTGCTCTGTGTACATTGTGCACACATACACATACGCGCGTGCGTACATTGAGCATTATATAGACTCGGAATACATGACTATTGTTTTCTGCTGTAATGCTCAATATACATGCGTGTGTGCACAAAGTTTTGTGTACATTGTGCACATGCACACACATGTACATTGAGCACTGCCTACACTCATCATAAATGATGTAGTTTTCTGCCTGTGTAGACCATTCTCTTGTCTTTGTTCGGAAACCACTTTTCTTTTCAATTGTAACTGTCCTATAGATACTAAACAGGCAGTGTGCTAGCTGCAAATCTTGTTCCTGACCCATCACCATGATTTTAAGCTTTGGCTCTTTTTTTTTCTGTCCCATATTCTATGCTTATTGGTGGGTTTTTTTTTTTCCTAATCCAAGTCTTAAAGTGTTTACAGTCCACCCAATCGAATCCATCTCCTCCACCCCCCGCCTCTGTCCCCCAGTCCTACCCAGACCAACACATTCCACAGTATATCCCATCCCATTCCTCTCCTTCAGCTTTCAACATTTCCATTCTGTTCTTTACCTTCTGTCACAATACAAGGTATTCCCATCCTTTCAGAAAGTATTCACCGACGGTTCCAAGTCTGAAGATGGAGTGGTCTGTGCAACCTATTGCCCTGGTGCTCCTTCTCAAACATTATTAAAACATATTCCATCAGATGCTTCCGTTTACTCTGCTAAACTTACAGCCCTGGTTCTAGTATTGAAGATAATCTCTCAATCCACAAACAAGAACCGTCTGATTTTGTTTGATTCGCTGTCAGCTTTAGAGGCCATAGCTGGCTGCAACCTCCATCATTCCGAACTTCTACAATTAAAAAAAAAAAAAAAATTTTTAACACATTGAAAGCAGGTCACAACATTGTTCTGGCTTGAGTTCCTAGTCAAGATGGCATCTGATGGAATGAAGTGGCTGACTGCTTGGCCGAGAATGCCACAACAGGGAAATTAACAAATCTTTCCCCAGCACAGATTGGAAACCAAAAGGTAATAATTATGTCAGAGACCTCTGGCAGGAGGATTTGAATACCCAGATAACAAAATCTTTCAGATCCGTGCAAACCTAAAAGAGTTCCTCTCACCCACGTCTGGTGGTCACAAAGAAGAAATGGTTCTATGCCGGCTGCACACTGGCCATTCGTATTTTACTCATCATACCTTTTAAAGAGTGAGGAAACTCTGTGCATTCCATGTCATGTACCACTCACAGTGAAACGCATTCTTTTAGAGTGTTGGGACTTGGATATGATGTGAGGCACAAACATTTTACAGCAGATTCCATGAAACCTTGTTCAGAGGTGTTCCTCTTGATGTGATCTTTGATTCTTGTAGGAGATCAACATTTTTCATCGTATCTGAGATTTTATAGTGGAAAGATTTTTAACCAAATTATGGGTGGGTTTTTAGAAGATGTATTTGAAAGAGTTGTGTGAATGAATGACTTGCGAGTTGACTTCAATGCGATGACAGCCCTGATACAGCCCTTTGCAGTCGGCTGGGCTGTAAGCAACATGACCTTACCTTACCAAATCAGATCTAGTTGATTATCTTTACTTCATGCATATTTGGAAAATAACACATGCAGTAACCATAGAAAAACTGTACCCCCAGTTATAACTTGTAAGTTGTTGCAAGCATGCATGCTCATACATGCAAGCATGCACTATCACCACACAAAAGTGGCATCATAAAAGTTTTGTCATAAACTTTGCATGGTGGAGCACCATATTGTATAGATGTTTTAGGTGTAGCTTTTAGCAGAGCTTTTAGCAGAAAGAGATGATGGCTTGGCTAATGAGCAGGTCATATTTTGATTCAACGGTTTATTTACTTTCCCCAAAAGTGATAGCTGCTGTTTATGTTTCATCATAAAATGCTGCTGCTGTTGATGGCAAACACTATGCCTGTTCATGCAAATGTCGACACGTGAAAGGTTTATAATGTAATTGTGCAGTGCATGTGTGTGAGCCTGGGTATTGCTCACATAATCCGATGAACTCCATTACCTCGTGTGTATAATATATATGTAAGTAATGAAACGATGAGATAACAAATCTGCTGTTACCCAAAATATTTCAGCTACTTAGCCTCCTTCAGCAGGAATACTTTGTAAACAAACGCAACGTCATTATGTCTTTTCGATTAGGTTTATGTCAATTGATGATGTCATTGTGTTCCTTGTCACACCAAAACATTGAGCCCATGTGGTGCCAGAGTTTTTTTAGCTTGAAGATCCAGAATCGTTCATGCTGTTTTTCATCTGTCTGTATTGTTTGTGTGAATCCTTTCTACGGGAATGCACCGGAGGTTCTGCAGTGTGTAGTTCGGTTAGTTTAAAGTGTTGAGTGACTAGCGTGTTTGTCTTTTTGTTGATGTTTGATCTGTGTAGGTAGAACCTCATCTTCAGAGTGTTCTTGGTTTCCCTGACATACTGTGTGTTGTTGCATGTGTTCCAGAAGAGGATGTAGATGATGTTGGAGCTGTTGCATGTGAGTCTGCGTCTTATGTGGAATGTCTCTTTTGTTTGCTGGTTTTGGAATGTGGTTGTCTCTACAAGGTGTTCCTGGCAGATAATTGCATTGTGAACTCGGGCACTTAAATGAGCCAGCATCAGGGTCTGTTGGCACTGGTTGACTGGATGGCATAAGAAGACTCCGCAGTGAATGGCATTTGCGTTCACCAAGTAGAGGTGGTGCTGGAATTGCCCTACTCATGTGTTCACTGTTCTGTATCATTTCACTGTGGAGTTCTCTAAGCCAGTTCCGGAGGGGAGGGTTGCTGGGATAGTGTGTCACTACAAAAGGGACTCGTTGGTTCTTCATTTTAGGTTTGTATGCAAGGCAGACCGAGTGAGGCATCCTCTTGGCTTTACGTCTGACATTTCTGATGGTAGTGTCTTTGTGGCCTGTTTTTCAGTTCTTCCAGTGCTTGGCAGTGTGCCTCAAAGGTTTCTGGAGTCGAACAGAGCCGTCGTAGTTGTAGAAACAGGCTGTACAGGTGGTTTTTGATAGTGTGAGCGGGATGGCAAGACCGGCTATGGAGATGGGCGCGAGTCAGTGGGTTTGCTGAAGACATCAGTGTTGAGAAATCAGTCGTTGAGGGTAATGAATAGAGTCTAGAAAAGTGATCTCTTTTGACGAAGAAGAAAATCATGAATTTGATAGTTGGATGATAGCTGTTGAGGAACTGGAAGAATTGGTCCAGCTCATCTTGGGTCCCAGTCCACAGTAGGAAAATATCATCCAAGAATCTCTTCCACACGTCCAAAGAAATGTATAAAGGACTGTCTCGAAGTATGTGATGTTCAAGCCATCCCATGAATAGACTAGCGGTGCTGGGAGCCATTGGAGTCTGCATCGCTGTTCTTAGTACCTGTTTATAGCATCTGTCTTCAAAAACTGAAGTAGTTGTGTAAACTGATAACATGGTTTGCAACTCTGAGGACATCTTCTTGAGGTGGATCGTTCGGAAGTTGCTCTTTTTCCAAGTAGAATTGTTTGGCAGTCAGCATGTCATTGTGCGGGAATGTTTGTGTAAAGGGACGTTACATCTGTGGTCACCAGTTTGACGGTTTCTTCAAAAGGCCCAGTTCCATTTAGCAATGATTTGAAGCATGTGGGTGCTGTCCTTTATGTAGCTTGGGAGGAGAGTTGTGTGATCCTGCCACCAAGAGTCCACAAGTTTGACAGCTTTTCTGTCGGTCCGTTGATGCCTGAAACAATAGGGCATCCAGGGGGGTTGGTAAGTCTCTTGTGGATTTTCGGTAAAGTGTAGAATCTGTGACAGCAGACTTCATTTGGTTCCACCTGAGCCCATTGATAGGTGGTTTGGTTAATGATGTTTTGTGCATAGTTTTTTTTAGCTAGCTTGTTTGATACCTTTGCTATTTTGCAGTGTGGTCTTCTGTTACTTTGATGTAGTGGGATTCATTGTTAAGCTGTCTCATTGCTTTTATGTAATCATCAGTATTTAGGATGACGATGGCACCTCCTTTGTCTGCTGTACCGATACGTATAGTTCTATCATAGACCATGTCTTGCAGTTGTTTGAATGCCGTTTGTTGTTCTTTATTCTGTATGCAGTTGTGCAACTCCTCAGAGTCTGACAAAAAAGCGTCAGTGCGGGACTTTTTCCAGACGGAGGTTTATACCAGGTTTGTTTGTTTTTTTTTTAAGAGAATTTTGGAGGATCTAGAATCTCAATTTCTTTTTGGTTCTCTAAATCAAAATACAATTCTCTGAGACGTACTAGTCAGCATCCTTCATGAACATCTTCTAATTGATTGTGATTAAGTGATTGGGGGGTAGGACAAAACTTTGGTGCAAGAGCTAAAACGCTCTTTTGATGTTCTGTCAGTAAAGCATCTGACATTGACTCCTGTGTCACCAGCATGCTGAGGCGGCAATGCAGCATATGGTATTTTACCGTTGGAGTTGCCTTTCCTGATGAATCTTCTATTTCCTTTTGGGGTTTGCTGGACTTTGCATCATTTATGATTTTGTCAAGTTTCTGTTTCTTCTTCTTGTTTAGCTGTCTTGGTTAACCACATTGTGTACACATATGTGTATACACATATATAT
>JADBJO010017307.1:27500-38016 GCA_016801955.1 Conus betulinus | reverse complement strand
AGCTCAGCACAGAACACTCAAAACATCAGGTTGTTCCCTCACACCAGTGTTCACTCTCACGCAAACATGTGCATTTCTGACTCATTAAATATTTTTTCCTATCTGATGCACTGGAATTCAGTCCAGTGCATCACTAAAACGTACCAAAATTTACCACAATGCAATGAATTTCCCCTGTACACATTACAACTCCCACGTCACATAGAAGCACTTTTGTGGAATCTGCCACAATCAAAGTTGATAAAAACACAGCTTTCCTCAGTGTTTCAGAATTTTTCAACAACTTCCACTGAGAACTCTCTTCTCTGGTAAACATAAACAAGAGTCATCAAATCAAACTACCCAGTCTATGATCGGACCACAAGATCACGTGATTCAGCCATGGCGAAACAACATGGGAAAACCATGAAATTCAAATTTTCAGAATTAAAACTAACAGTTCATCTGTGGCTTGTGGGTTATACTCCAGTAGAATGAAACAAAATCAAGCGATCTGCACTACATGAATGGTTCGGATAATTGGTATGTCTCCATAATGGACGTGGGAATGTCTAGCACACAGTGCAAAGAGTGGCCAACCCACATAATTCCGTCAAAGATTCCGCAAATATTCATCCCTCACCTCTCCTGATGATCACTGTAAGCCAACTGGAATATGGTCAAGTAATAAATGGTTCAGCACCGACAGAAATGGCTCTTGTGAAAATTCTATGATGACAATCACAGAGGACATCCCATATATCAAGTTTCACTTTAAAATCCTGACAGTACTGGTGTTCACATTTACTCACTTCAGTTATCACGTTATTAACATTGGTACATGAACCTAAGTAAGTAATGTTTAGCATCATCTGGAGTGTTTTATTAACTTTGTTATCAGCACCTCTTGCCCATTTCTGTCTCACTCTTTCTCTGCGTATTTATGTGTGTGAGCCAGTCAGAACGTGTGGGTGTGTGTGGGTGTGGGTGTGGGTGTGTGTGTGTTGTGTGTGTGGGTGGTGTGGGTGTGTATGTGTGTGTGTGTGTGTGTATGCGCGCACATGTGTGTGCGTGCTTGCACATGTGCATATATGCATGAGCCTGTGCGTCTGGTTTTCAGTACATTTACAAGCAGTTATAAAGTATGAACCCATAAACACTTTTGTGACCCTCTGAAATTTTGGAAATGTGTTTTTTCGCACTGAGTCTGACCCCCTAACGTTGAGGAAATAATAATCACTGCACACACCAACTCCAGGGGCTCACATCCATGACAAGGAGTACAGGACACATGTCCTGCAAGATGAAAAAAGTACAGGACATTGTCCTGCACTCTCCAAATTTTACCGGATATTTCCAAACACGACTTTCCCTCCCAAAAAAGCATTAAAAAGCCAACAAATATGCTTGAAGTAAAGTTTAACTTTAATAACATCAATAAAAACTCATTAAAAATGATTACTCTTTGAAACAAGACTAGTATTTCAAGAACAGTTCAATAAAAACTCATTAAAAATCAATACTGTCTGAACAAGACTAGTAATTCAAGAGCACTTCAGATACTGAATTTTGTCAATCCAAAAAATGAGCAAAAATAAAATATGTATCTCGGTTCTCTCCTTTTCTCCACTCCTTTTCTCAAGTTCTCTAAACAACTTCATTAATGACTTGAATTTGGACATGGGCAGATGCTCCTGCACCATCCAGTATGCTACCTTCACTGCTACAGCTGCTGCCTTTTCCTGTCTTGACAGTTGTTTGATAGCTACGACTGTTTGGTCTGTTTTGAAGACTCGGGACTTCAACGCTCCCCAAGTGATCTTTCTACCCTTCGTGGTCCTGTAGTGCAGTTTTCCAAAAATTAACACTCCCCTCTGTTGTAAAAACGTTACTCTCTCCAGCGTTTTGGCACACAGAACAGTACATCTTTTTCACACTCCGAGTCATAAATGACCCACGGAAACGAAGTACTCCATGATGCAGCGAATGTTCGTTTTACTTTCTGTTCTGATGAAGACGAAGTTTTTCTGACCCGATTTCTCAGTTGATTGCACGGCAAGCTCCTATTCACGTTGCGTCAACTGTTCACTTTGCTGTGGTCACACAAACGAGAGAGGGTGTTTTTTTTTTAATCTTTTTCTGCTACTTTGGGTAACTTTCTAGCTTTTAGGCATTTTGAAGATTTTGATCGCATTTGTCTTCAACAAACTTCCTTCAAGCACGCTAGCTTCAGGGAGTTGGCACAACAGTGAAACTCTTCTTTCAAAAGCAAACCAGGTTTAGTTCCTGCATGAGCATACGACAGAGTCGGTGCACAGTCAAAAAGACACCCAGTAAAAAATCCTGAAAAGAGATGAAATTGCTGTTAGTGTGTAATTCATTGTTCACGAATTATTTTGGGTTATTTTCTCATTATGATGTCCGAACTATTTGATAAAAGTATCAGACAATGTCCTCCAAGGAAAAAGTACCGGACCTGTGTCCTTTTTTTCAAAATTTGTACCAGACAATCTCAAAAGGAACGGACAAATAACAGATGTCCGCCATGGATGTGAACCCCTGCAACTCTGTTACCTCTGGCGTCACGCCGCTCATTCCGTCGTTCTCCCCTCCCCCTCCACACCCACAGTCCTGGCACCAGCAGTCCCACGGGGAGCTGTCAATGTCAAACCACCGTGAGGCAACCCATCGGAGAAGCTGCTGCACTGCTGCCAGGTTATTTGGTTGGTGGTCAGTGGTTGCCAGGTCATTTGGTTGGTGGTCAGTGGTTGCCAGGTCATTTGGTTGTTCGTCAGTGGTTGTCAGGTCATTTGGTTGGTGGTCAGTGGTTGCCAGGTCATTTGGTTGGTGGTCAGTGGTTGCCAGGTCACTTGATTGGTGGTCAGTGGGTTGCCAGGTCATTTGGTTGTGGTCAGTGGTTGCCAGGTCATTTGGTTGTGGTCAGTGGTTGCCAGGTCATTGGTGGTGGTCAATGGTTGCCAGGTCATTTGGTTGGTGGTCAGTGGTTGTCAGGTCATTTGGTTGGTGGTCAGTGGTTGCCAGGTCATTTGGTTGGTGGTCAGTGGTTGCCAGGTCACTTGGTTGGTGGTCAGTGGTTTGCCAGGTCATTTGTTTGGTGGTCAGTGGTTGTCAGGTCACTTGGTTGGTGGTCAGTGGTTGCCAGGTCATTTGGTTGGTGGTCAGTGGTTGCCAGGTCATTTGGTTGGTGGTGGTCAGTGGTTGCCAGGTCATTTGGTTGGTGGTCAGTAGTTGCCAGGTCATTTGGTTGGTGGTCAGTGGTTGCCAGGTCATTTGGTTGGTGGTCAGTGGATGCCAGGTCATTTGGTTGGTGGTCAGTGGTTGTCAGGTCATTTGGTTGGTGGTCACTGGTGCCTGTTCGGATCCAACATACACAGGACATCACTACTAAATCCCCTGCTGGTGGCAATATTTGCTTACTCGTACAGCCGGCTTGTGTGAGCTCTCCAACAACATCCGTCTAACGATAGTCTCCATGAATTTTCCGATTCCGGCATCCCAAACAGAACCGTACCAGGGGCATAGACTTGAACAGGTAATGGAACTGAAGTCATCCTCAAGGTTGGGCGTGAAGGGCCACAACATCTGAGACTTCTTTAATGCTGATTGATGACGATGAGGATAACGAAGATGATGCTACGGATTTCCATTTAGGTTTGAGACAGCATGACAGGGCTGTACTTCACGTCTACTTTTATAATAGTCCTATGTCCCAGAGTAAACCAGGACGGGGAGCAACAGACATCTGCAGTGTTGGTCAGGACATTTCAGCAACACTGTCAGAGACGCATCCTTTAAATTGATTGAATTTGACTGTGTGTCTGAGACTGCACAGACAGGGATGTACTCCACACTCACTTTGATAATATATCCTAGTGTCAAGCAGACCTGAAAGAAACAGACAGTATTTGTCAGGAAATTTTAACAACACTCAGAGACGCATCCAAGAAGTTGATGAAACTCGACTTGTGGTCCAAATCTTCCCAAAAAGTGCTCATAGCAAACTCACTCTGTGAAGGAGACGGTCGGGGCAGAAAACTCCCCGCAAATTCATGGCTCTGATGAGCATCGAACCCATGACCTTCCAGCCGGGATTCCGCGACGCTGACCACTTTGCCACGGTGGCTGAAAGGTACAGCGTTTTCATTCCAATCAGCTCTCACTGATTCATGTTAAATATTTGCTTATCGCATTGCAGCATTTTCCCCGATTATTTCTGAACATCACATACCCATGATAAACTGACCATCACAGAATCGGAGCGTAGGGTTGATAAATCCACGTTTCTTGATATTCTGACCTAACCCCAAGCTTCATGACCTCCACCGTGGCGAAGTGTTCAGCTCGCGGACTGCAGACTGGGAGCTCATGGGTTCGATTCCCATCACAGCCATATATTTGTGGGATTGTTCTGCCCCAGACCGGTTCTCTAACCAGCCGCCGTGGCGAAGTGGTTAGCGTCGCGGACTCCCGGTGGGAGGTCGTGGGTTCGAATCCCATCAGAAGTCATGTGGGTTTTTCTGCCCCGACCGGCTCCTACTTGGGAAGACGGGACCACACACAGTCGAGTTTCATCCACTTAATGGATGCGTTTCTGAGAGTGTGCTCAAATTTCCTGACCAACACTGCAGGTGTCTGTATCTCTCGGGCCTGGTTGACGCCGGGATATATTATGAAAGGAAAGCGTAGAGTACAGCCCTGTCATGTAGTCTCAGACCGAAATGGAAATCCGTAGCATCATCTTAATCATCATCCTCATTCTCATCGATCAGCATTAAAAAAAAAAAAAAAAGTCTCAAATTCTGTGGCCCTTCATGCCCTGCTCTCATGGTGACCTCAGTTTCGATGTCCTCTCCACGTCTGTGGCCTTGGTTTGGTTCCGTCGGGGTCACCGGTATCGGCGAGTCCATGGGGGCTGTCGTTGGACGGACGTGGTGGCCTGCGTATGTAGATCAGAACAGGCGCCACTGAACACCACCGAAGTGACTCGGCAGAGAGAGAGAGAGAGAGAGAGAGAGAGAGAGAGAGGTGGTGGTGTGTGTGCGTGCGTGCGTGCGTGTGTGTGTGTGTGTGTGTGTGTGTGTGTGTGTGTGTGTGTGTGTGTGTGTGTGTGTGTGTGTGTGTTCAGGAGGAGGGGAAGGAAGGAGGGAAGGGATCAGAGGGGACGGCATCAGCAGTCAAAGCTGGTGAAGGTGTCGAGGAAGCTGAAGAGGACATTGTGTGTGGAGGAGGCAGACAACGACAGCGGTCATTCCCCTGAAAGCCTGGACCACTTTCACTGCTGGTGGTCTCTGAACCCTGACTCTATCGTCTTGCCCTCCCCTCCCCCTCACTAAACCCACTCGCCTGCCCCCCTCTCCCCCCCCCCCTTCCCCTCTCACCGCCCTCTTACTCTTTCCTAATGTGTCTTTATGTCTCGTCTTTTGTCGCTGTCACTCTATCACTCAGTCTGCCTGCCTCTTTGTCTCCTTCCCCCTCCTATCTCTCTTTCTCTCCCTCTCCACCCCCCCCCCCCTCTCTCTCTATCTCTCTGAGGGGCTTCACAATATTTAACAGTTAATACCATACCCAAAACTGACAACAAAATGCTAAAGTTAAGGTCATCAGAATTGAATAGCTACTTTTCTTTTAAAAACGGGAAAGGCCGTCTCTAACAATAATTCTTTTGTTACAGTTCTGAACTATGGAGTTTGAAAATAAAGTCGACTGTGAAACATGATGCTTCGCTCAGCTGTACACGTTTTATTCTACTGCCTGAGCGTGCATCAGGTCTGTAAGTCTGTGGCCATATGGATATAAAGACTGTGCACCACCAAGCCCCGTGCCTGACTGAATATAAACGCGTGGCTGAGGAACTATTATTCCAGCACAGAAAAAGCAGGTCAGCAGCAATACACCTCTGTACAGCGAGTTGTGGCCACACTGTGTACTGATCCTCCACATGTACGTTCTCAGAATATCTGTGGTTTCTGACAAACACAGACAATGCGAAGCTTGCGGACTGTACAGCAGTGCTCCTTCCATTCTGACAGTTTCCGAGGAGCTGAAAATCATCAGTACTTGATAATGAAGATGATGATGCTGCGTTTGTTATTTCCACGCTTAGCATTGCAAACCTTTTCCCCTGCCAGCGATGTAATCGTTTTTAGAACTGAGCACACAGCTACCATTTTAGTTTTATATTATCAAGTAAATCTTTCAGTGACAGTATTTGGAGTGGTTTCTCTGGCTGACTCGAAATCGGTTTCATATACTGTATGTTTGTTCCGCGCACAAAATATGGCCTGACCTCGTCTAAGATATGTGATATTCTATTCCATTGCTTATCAGTATAAGACACTGTGACTGACTGAGTTTGTTTTCTTGTTAACTATCCAACTGTGACGTAAACAGCAATACAATGGCTAATAAAGCAGCTAAAAGAGATGCAAAAATCAGAGAAAACGACAAATTTAAAACGTTCCTCGATAGGTTGATGAAAATTATATACCAAAGCATGGAACAGATTTAATACAAGTACTCACACATACTAAAAATCGGGTTGGGAGTCCTATCAAGAACACATGCACCCCAGTCAAGAGTGCGCGTGATGAATGAACGGAAAACGTAAAAGGTTATTGTTAATCACTTAACTATACTTGAGTCTTCTAGGGTTGAACTGTAGTTAAAAGGGTTCTGTCGTTGATCAATTTTACCTGAGCATCGCTCAAGGATTTGTAAGGAAAGAGAGCGTTGGCGAAATAATATTAGAGAGAGAGAGAGAGAGAGAGAGAGAGAGAGGGGGGGGGGGGGGGGGGCAGTGGCGCTTATTTAAAAAAAAAAGAAAAAAGTATCATTGATTTTTTCTTTAGACAAATGTCTCAAGCTTAGTTGTATTGCCGAACTCGTGTTGGCGAGTTTTGTGCGGATAGCACGGTAAGTTCTGATGGGCGAACAAGTTTGGTAATTCTATCCAAAAAGAAAAAATAAAATCAAACTTTAAAATGATTTCCAAATTGTATCCCGATCGCACATCAGGTAGGTAAGTGTTCGCCACCGGGTGAGAACATCGTTGGTGAGTCTAATTTCATTCATTTACTTTAATATAAGTTTCTTGTCTGCTTTCAGACGAGAACCCCTTTTTTTAATGCCTGGATAGATCAGAGTTACGCCGGTGACGAGAGGCCTGTTAGACTGCGGTGCCAGACAAGACTGACACGACTACTCCCATAAACTGGAGGATCCTTATAATTACGCTTTCGTGGAAGAATACAACGCTCTCGAAAGTTGTCTTATTTTTATGCCTGAGATGTTTGGTGGAAACAAAGCCCTCAAGTTTGTAAAAGGGGTAGACATCCTTTTAAGATGTATTTGTAAACAAGTGAAAAAGACTGTGAAGAAAACCCCGACATTCGTCAAAGGGTGACAGCGTGATTAATCAGCGTAATCGGAAAAAAAAAAAGTTGTAATATGCCTTTGTAGTTTTTGAAGTTTTTGAAGAGTGTCAGACGCTGCTAGACTTCTGTAATTTGTAAAGCGTTCTGTTGCCTAAAGGGACAGCTGGATTTGAATGAAATGAAATGATTGTATAACTGTAAGGGACCCTAATTGTGAAAAAGGGACAAATACCCACGAAAGGCGTTGAATGAATTTGTGACTTGCATTGATGTGAGTATCACACATTGAAAAAAAAAAAGGAAAATAACACACACACACACACACACACACACACACACACACACACACACACACACACACACACACACACACACACACGCACGCACAGACACACACACACACCACACACACACACACACACACACACACACACACACACACACACACACACACACACACACACACACACACACACACACACACACACACACACAAACACACACACACATACACACACAGACACACACACACACACACACACACACACACACACACACACACACACACACACACACACACACATAGACACACACACACACACACACACACACACACACACATACACACACACACACACACACACACACACACACACACACACACGGACATACACACACACACACACACACACACACACACACACACACACACACACACACACACACACACACATGTATATAGGATAATTGTACTGTCTGTGTGTAATTGTTTTCCATTTTTTGTCTGTAAAAAAAAAAAATCCAAAGAAAGTCAAGAGTGAATAAAACTCCAGAATAATTGTTTTATGTACCAGAGGGGAGAAATAAAAAAATCATGGCTTTGATCTTTATACTGAGTCAATGGAGTCAGACTGCACTGCATGCGAATGATCACGACGTGTCTATGTATGCATGGTGTATGCATGTGAGCATGGTCGTGTGACACTGAGGAATTCACCAGTATGGTATACAGAAGTTAAAACATGCAAAACGAAGTTCTCAACAACAACAGTAACAAAAGTGGAAAACGTTTGTGGTGAAAAAGATTACATTTCATTACATACTTAATCCATAGGCAGTGGATACACATATTCCCCTAAATTCATTTTCAGCAAATGATTTCTGGAAGAATGACCACGTAGTGCGATTCGGTGGAAGGAAATCGCCGAGTCAATGACACATTGTCACGTTCCTGCCACATGATTTTACGGTTCATTGGTGCTGCATGCCACATTTCCATTTTCTTTTTTTTCTTTGGCTATTATCCTGTATTCAGCACGAAGCCGTTGCCTGTTGCTCATGCAAAGCTCATCGTTTTGTAGCTCCCTGTCCTCACTGTCCTTTCTTCTGCTTTTTTGTCAGTATTAAAGTATCCATTTCTTCCACACTCCGAATGGGTTAAAACAATATCGCCACCATCACCACCACCACCACCACCATCACCAAGAGAAATAACAACGAAACACACACACACACACACACACACACACACACACACACACACACACACACACACACACACACACACATCGTTTCATTTCTGGCCAGCACTTTGGTCTTTTTCCATCCATATTTAGTGGCACGAACACTGTGCAGTCACTGTTTGAAATGCAGTGACTTCCGAATCCTCTTTTCTGAACCATTTTTTGACTGGTGGCGATAACGAAATACACTTTACCCCTCTCCTGCCCCTGTCAGGTATGTTAAGGATTCCAGCCCTCTGTCCCCTCACCCCCCCCCCCCCCTGTCAGGTATGTTAAGGATTCCAGTCCTCTGTCCCCCCACCTGCCCCTGTCAGGTATGTTAAGGATTCCAGCCCTCTGTCCCCTCTCCTGCCCCTGTCAGGTATGTTCAGGATTTTCAGTCCTCTGTCCCCTCAGCTGCCCCTGTCAGGTATGTTAAGGATTCCAGCCCTCTGTCCCCTCACCTGCCCCTGTCAGGTATGTTAAGGGTTTTCAGTCCTCTGTCCCCTCAGCTGCCCCTGTCAGGTATGTTAAGGGTTTTCAGTCCTCTGTCCCCTCCCCTGCCCCTGTCAGGTATGTTAAGGATTCCAGCCCTCTGTCCCCCCACCTGCCCCTGTCAGGTATGTTAAGGATTCCAGCCCTCTGTCCCCTCACCTGCCCCTGTCAGGTATGTTAAGGATTTTCAGTCCTCTGCCCCCTCACCTGCCCCTGTCAGGTATGTTAAGGATTCCAGCCCTCTGTCCCCTCTCCTGCCCCTGTCAGGTATGTTCAGGATTTTCAGTCCTCTGTCCCCTCACCTGCCCCTGTCAGGTATGCTAAGGATTTTCAGTCCTCTGTCCCCTCACCTGCCCCTGTCAGGTATGTTCAGGATTTTCAGTCCTCTGTCCCCTCACCTGCCCCTGTCAGGTATGTTAAGGATTCCAGCCCTCTGTCCCCTCACCGCCCCCTGTCAGGTATGTTAAGGATTCCAGCCCTCTGTCCCCTCACCTGCCCCTGTCAGGTATGTTAAGGATTTTCAGTCCTCTGTCCCCTCCCCTGCCCCTGTCAGGTATGTTAAGGGTTTTCAGTCCTCTGTCCCCTCAGCTGCCCCTGTCAGGTATGTTAAGGGTTTTCAGTCCTCTGTCCCCTCAGCTGCCCCTGTCAGGTATGTTAAGGATTCCAGCCCTCTGTCCCCTCACCTGCCCCTGTCAGGTATGCTAAGGATTCCAGTCCTCTGTCCCCTCACCTGCCCCTGTCAGGTATGTTAAGGATTTTCAGTCCTCTGCCCCCTCACCTGCCCCTGTCAGGTATGTTAAGGGTTTTCAGCCCTCTGTCCCCTCAGCTGCCCCTGTCAGGTATGTTAAGGATTCCAGTCCTCTGTCCCCTCACCTGCCCCTGTCAGGTATGTTAAGTATTTTCAGTCCTCTGCCCCCTCACCTGCCCCTGTCAGGTATGTTAAGGATTCAGCCCTCTGTCCCCTCACCTGGTCCTGTCAGGTATGTTAAGGATTCCAGCCCTCTGTCCCCTCACCTGCACCTGTCAAGTATGTTCAGGATTCAGCCCTCTGTCCCCTCACCTGCCCCTGTCAGGTATGTTAAGGATTCCAGCTCTCTGCCCCCTCACCTGCCCCTGTCAGGTATGTTAAGGATTCCAGCCCTCTGT
>JADBJO010017307.1:20000-22500 GCA_016801955.1 Conus betulinus | reverse complement strand
GCTGACGTAGCACCGGGTCAAACTTCCAGCTGACGTAGCACCGGGTCAAACCTTCAGCTGACGTAGCACCGGGTCAGACCTCCAGCTGACGTAGCACCGGGTCAGACTTCCAGCTGACGTAGCACCGGGTCAGAGTTCCAGCTGACGTAGCACCGGGTCAGACCTTCCAGCTGATGTAGCACCGGGTCAAACGTCCAGCTGACGTAGCAGCGGGTCAGACCTTCAGCTAACGTAGCACCGGGTCAGACTTCCAGCTGACGTAGCATAGGGTCAGACCTCCAGCTGATGTAGCATAGGGTCAGAGCTCCAGCTGACATAGCAGCGGGTCAGACCTCCAGCTGACGTAGCACCGGGTCAGACTTCCAGCTGACGTAGCACTGGGTCAGAGCTCCAGGACAGGTGGGCAGCACAGGCAGAGGAGTCCCACGTGCGCTGAGGTTGATGCAGCGCCGAGGGCGTGTGGAAGAGGGTGATGGTGCCTGGTCTCCTCTCAGAAGGGACAACACAAACCAGCCACAAAGTTGTCACTGGCCTGCATCATCCCTCACCGGGTGGACAGCAAACACAGGATCCTGGTCACGCTAAGGGCAACACAGCTCAGCTCACGGGGTCAGACCCCCCTGGACGCAGCCTGAAACCACAGCGCCACGGACACAATGCTAGGACCTGAAGCTCGACGACCCGAAGAAGACGACAGTCTTGGCCAAGTGAATAAAGTATTCCAATCACTCCTCACATGCCGCCTTTAAGAGTAAAAACATCATCGAAAAAAAAAAAAAAAAATCCTAGGGACTGGTCACCTGAGCCACGGGACAAACCCACTGACCAGTCACTACCTTCGTTCACAGAAACGTACACAGGAGACGGGGGAGGGGGGCACACCAACAACCTACACCATCGACCCCACCCCCACCCCCCCACCCCTTTCAGGCAATTACATCGCATGCATCAACATGGTTGTATCAATTTTTACTTCTGTCAGTCAAATGAAGTCGCGATTTATAAACAAATTCCTGATCAGGCTGACGATGACTCTGTGTGTGTGTGTGTGTGTGCGTGCGTGCGTGCGTGCGTGCGTGCGTGCGTGCGTGCGTGCGTGCGTGCGTGCGTGCGTGCGTGCGTGCGTGCGTGTGTGTGTGTGTGTGTGTGTGTGTGTGTGTGTGTGTGTGTGTGTGTGTGTGTGTGTGTGTACAGACACAAATGCACACAAGACCTATGGAAGCAGAGAGAAACAGAGACAAAAGAAACGAGATGACCCAGGATGATGTCCCACAAGAATCCACGACCCAAACACAGATGTAATCACTGGTTCCCATCCGGGCTGGCTGTTTGCTTTTCACGCCACACAGAAAGACTGAAATCACAAACAAACCTGACAGCCACGCCTATGAACAGCTGTTGTTTAAACAGAATAACACAGGATGCACTTCGATATCATTAGAAAAACAAGCAAAAACAGCATTAAGGCGGATATCCTCGTCGCTACAATCCAAACACTAACTCTAGTGTTCATTAAAGGTGGAACAGACCAGTGTCCTGGACGGGAATTTACAGCGCTCGGCTTATTCAGCCAAACCTTGTAATAATCATCGGAAGACAACAGCGTGTGTGTATGCATGCATGCATAGACAAACGGACAGACAGACAGATAGATAGATACATGATGTAAATATATTATCCAATTAAAATGAAAATTGGGTACGAACGCATGCATGCAGGGACAAAACAGGCAGACAGACAGACAGACAGACAAACGGACAGATAGACAGAGAGACAGACAGACGGATGGACAGGCAGATAGACAAACAGACACACAGACACACACACACAGAACACGCGCATGCGTGTGTGCAGGCGCAAGCATACATACGAATACCAACATAAATATTCATGCACACACACTCACTAACACATACATATGTATGCACGGATGAATCTACACATACATTTCTGCACGTTCACACATACTGAGAGAGAGAGAGAGAGAGAGAGAGAGAGAGAGAGAGAGAGAGAGAGAGAGAGAGAGAGAGAGAGAGAGAGAGAGTTATGGCACGATGGCCTCTGTCACAGGGTGAGTGACGTTACAAATCATTTCAAGAGGGAAGAAATCATACTGAAAATAAGAATCTGACAAAATTCTTACAGGCATAGGTGCGGACGGACAAACACTTATTTGTTTTTCATATATGCATATTTTCGTAGACATTCATCTCTGATAATTTTTGGAGATTTTTTAACACATCACTATGAAGCCTTTAGCAGTTGGCTCATTTTTCTTATTTCAAAACATTTGTACAAAAACCAAGCAAGCCGACGAGTAACATTAGCATCTTCACATGTTAAAATTTCTATCAGATACTGGTTTTCGAAATGAGGTGGAATAGTTTTGAAAATATTGGGTCGAATATTGTTGTACTGAGGACAATCAAACAAAACATGTTTTTCATCCTCTAGTTCATCTGCACAGAAGGGACAGTCATTTATTCCCGCAGAAGTATCC
>JADBJO010017307.1:10000-12500 GCA_016801955.1 Conus betulinus | reverse complement strand
CTATATAAACCGAGGTTTCGTGTGTGAACGCACGCATGACATCTTGCACACACACGTAAAATCCCATCACCAACATTCGGAAGAGTAGGCCAGTTTGGCCGTTGGTATGGATGACACATTACACTGAGCATGCACCCTGAGTGAGAAATGGAAAGAATGAAGGAAGTAAGGAAAATGAGTGATCGATATCGAACGATACTGACTGGATGACACGGGAAACGACAGAAAGAAGCGGCAGCTCTTCAGTCGGCATTACCCAGGTAGACAGCCCGTTGTGTAAATGAGTGTTACATGTTTATAGTTGATTATTGTAAAGCGCTGTGAGCTCTAGTGAGAAAGGACGCTCTATAAATGTACGTTATTATTATTATTTTCCCCCTATTTCTTTACTCTAACACATAAGAGAAAGTCTTGTTTTATAATTGAATGAATATATATATATATATATATATATATATATATATATATGTATAAGTATGTGTTGCATGCGCTTGTGTATGTACGAGCGCGTGTGTGTGTATGTGGGCGCGCGCGTGTGTGTGTGTACACAAACGCACTCAAGACATACAGAGGCAGAGAGACAAACAGTGAAACAAAGAAGCAAGCTGATTATGTCCAGCAAACGTGTACACAATAAACACAGATTTCGAATAGTTGTTTTCTATTGAAACCAAGCAAAAGGGGTAGAACCAGAACCAAACCCGAGAGCCATGCAAACAAACAGTTTTTTTGTCCAAACAGAATAAACTAGGGCTCATTTCACTTTTATTTTATGACAAGTAGACATAGCACTAAGGCACGTTTTGTTGTTTGTACAGTCCAAACTGTGACAATGGTGTTACATTAAAAGAGGGAGAGGCCAGTGCACCCGATGGGAATTTACAGCACCCAGATCATTCACTCATATCTCGCAATTATATCTGTAAGGAAACGAACACGATTATATTTGAACAAAAACTTGAGAATTGTACGCGCTTGCATGTGCTGGCACGTGCACGTGCTGCTAGTACACAGACACACACTGACACTTTCTCTCTCTCTCTCTCTCTCTCTCTCTCTCTCTCTCTCTCTCTCTCTCTCTCACACACACACACACACACACACACACACACACACACACACACACACACATAATCAGTCACATGCACACATACTAACATATATCTCATACAAGCGCGCATACATGAACCTACACACAAATGTCCACACATTCACGCCTACTGGGTGGAGAGAGAGAGAGAGAGAGAGAGAGAGAGAGAGAGAGAGAGAGAGAGAGAGAGTAGTCAAATATACAAGAATTTACATCGCAAAGACTCGAAAACAAACAAACAGAGGAAGAGGACTACTTTCAGCACACCTCCACCCCCCCCCCCCCCCCCTCTGCTCCGTCCTATCCCTTCCCTTTGCTGTCTTCCCCCCCCACCCCTCTATATCCCAACCCACCTCCTCCACCCTCCTGAAGCAAGGCGACAGGAATCACAGACACGTTTTGACAGACATTCCATCAGACATGTCTTGGGCAAAACAGTTCGAGATAAAAGGAAACCATACGCAGTGCCTTTTGGCAACAAATCGGACATTATGTTGTAAGCTGTCTTGTTGTCAAGTGCTGCAGATTGTGTAGTAAGTTGTCTTGTTGTCAAGTGCTGCAAATGTATAGTAAGCAGTCTTGTTGTCAAGCGCTGCAGATTGTGTAGTAAGCTGTCTTGTTGTCAAGTGCTGCAGATTGTGTAGTAGTTTGTCGTGTTGTCAAGTGCTGCAATGTGTAGTAAGTTCTCTTGTTGTCAAGTGCTGCAGATTGTGAAGTAAGTTGTCTTGTTGTCAAGTGCTGCAGATTGTGTAGTAAGTTGTCTTGTCAAGTGCTGCAGATTGTGTAGTAAGTTGTCTTGTTGTCAAGTGCTGCAGGTTGAGTATTAAGTTGTCTTATTGTCAAGTGCTGCAGATTGTGTAGTAAGTTGTCTTGTTGTCAAGCGCTGCAGATTGTGTAGTAAGTTGTCTTGTTGTCAAGAGCTGCATTTTAAAGGAGTGATGACAGACTTCATGTATCAAACTAAATTGGGCAAGGCATCTGCACTGTCATGGAAGCTAAACTGGGCAAGGCATCTGCACTGTCATGGAAGGTCAGTTGGGCAAGGCATCTACACTGTCATGGAAGGTCAATTGGGCAAGACATCTGCACTGTCATGGAAGGTCAATTGGGCAAGGCATCTGCACTGTCATGGAAGGTAAACTGGGGAAGGCATCTGCACTGTCATGGAAGGTCAATTGGGCAAGGCATCTGCACTGTCATGGAAGGTCAATTGGGCAAGGCATCTGCACTGTCATGGAAGGTCAACTGGGCAAGGCATCTGCACTGTCATGGAAGGTCTATTGGGCAAGGCATCTGCACTGTCATGGAAGGTCAGTTGGGCAAGGCATCTGCACTGTCATGGAAGGTCAATTGGGCAAGGCATCTGCACTGTCATGGAAGGTAAAACTGGGCAAGACATCTGCACTGTCA
>JADBJO010017307.1:0-5000 GCA_016801955.1 Conus betulinus | reverse complement strand
GAGAAGAGGGGAAGAGGAGGGGGAGGGAGGAGAGGGGCCAGAAGAGGGGAGGAGGGGGGAGCAGGAGAGGGGGAGGGGGAGAGGGCGCAGAGGAGGAGGGAGCAGGAGGGGAGAGGGAGGGGAGGAGGGGGGAGGGGGGCAGAGGGGAGGCCAGGACAGGAAGGAGGGGGAGGAGGGGGGCAGGAGGGGAGAGGGGGGGGAGGGGAAGGGGGGAAGCAGGGGAGAGAACAGAGGCAGGGGGAGCAGGGAGGGGCGGAGGGGGATGCAGCGAGAGGGGGGAGGGCAGGCTCAGGGCTCAGGGGGGCAGGGGGGGAAGAGGGGAGGAAGGGGGCAGAGGCAGGCAGGGGGGGGGGGGGGAAGGGCAGGGGAAGGGAGAGGGGGCAGAGGGAAGGAGGCAGGAGGGAAAGGGGGAGAGGGCAGACAAGGGAGAGGGCAGGGGGGGGAGGGAGAGGAAGAGGCAGCAGGAGGAAGAAGGGAGAGGGGAGGGGGGGAGGAGAGGGGGAGGGGGGAGAGGGCGGGGGAGGGGAGGAGGGGGAGAGGGGCAGGAGAGGAGGGAGGGGAGGGGGGAGGGAGGAGGGGAGGGGAAAGGAGAGGGGGAGGAGGGAGGGGGGGGAAGGGGGGGAAGCAGGCGGAGGGGGGGGGGGAGAGGGGGGGAGGAGGGAAGAGGAGGAAGGAGGGGAGGAAGGGGAGAGGACGAAGTCCGGAGGCCCAGGGGAGAGGGGGGAGGGGGGGGGGGGGGGGGCAGCAGGAGAGGGAGGATGGAGGGAAGAGGGAGGGAGGGGAAGGGGAGGGGAGAGGAGGGAGGGGGGGGGGGGGGGAGGGGGGGGGGGCAGGAGGGGGGAGGAGCGGAGAGGGCAGAGGGAGGAGAAGAGGAGGGGAGGGGGAGAGGGGGAGCAAAGCTGCAGCAGAGGGGAGGGGAGGAGGAGGAGGGGAGAGAGGGGAAGGAGGGAGGAGGGGGGGAAGGGCAGCGGGGGGAGAGAGGAGGGACGTGTGGGGAGAGCAGGCAAGGGGGGGGGGAAGAGGGCTCAGGAGCAGGCAGAGGAGGGAGGGGGGGGGAGAGGGGGAGGGGGAGGGGGAGGAGGAGGGGGGAGGTCCAAGGAAGAGAGGAGGAGAAATGGGGAGGGGAGCAGGGAGAGGAGGGGAGAGGCAGAGAGGGAGGCAGGAGAGGCAGGGGGGGAGAGGGGAGAGGGGCAGGGAGAGAGGGGGGGAGGGGGAGAGCAGGGGCAGAGGGGGGGAGAGGCAGGGGGGGAGGGGGGGGGGAGGGGGTCAGAGGCAGGGGGGGGGGGGGGGGAGAGGGGGGGCTAGGGGGGGGGAGAGGGAGGCAGCGAGTCGGGGGCAGGGGCCAGGGGAGCGGGAGGGGAGCAGGGAGAGGGGGGAGGGGGAGAGGGGAGGAGCAGGTGGAGGGCAGGGGGAGGGGGGCTCAGGAGGCAGGGGGCAGGGAGAGGCAGGTGGAGGGGGGAGCAGGCAGGCAGGAGAAGGGGGGGGGAGGGAGGGGGGGGAGGGGAGAGGAGATCAAGGATGGGAGGCGGGAGGTCAGAGGGCAGAGAAGGCAGGAGGACAGGGGAGCACAGGAAGGCAGGGGGCAGCAGAGGGCAGAGGGAGGGAGGAGGGTCAGGAGCCGGGAGGGGGATGAGGCGGGCAGGAGGGGAGAGGCAGGGAGTGGTGGGGAGAGACAGGGGCAGGAGGGCAGTCAGGGTCAGGGTGAGGAGAGGTAGGGGAGGGCAAGGGAGCAGAGGGCGAGGGGAGCAGGGGAGGGGGGGGGGAGAGGGACAGCAGTGCAGAGGAGGGGGGCAGGGGGAGCAGACAGCAGGGCAGGGGGGGGGACCGGGGGGGAGGGAGGAGCGGGTAGGAAGGAGGTGGATGCAAGGGGAAAGGCAGGGGCGAGGGGCAGAGACAAATGTAGGGGAGAGAGACACGTGGCAGGGGGAGGAGAGAGGGGTCAAGCATGATCTTGTATTTTGAAGAACTCCGTCAGCATGATGTGGTAGTTGAGAAATAATCTTCATGCTTTGGTAATGTTGAAGAAATCATCAGCTAATCTGAATTTGGCCTGGGCCAGCGCACTGGGATAATGTCCGATCCGTCTCTGCAGACTTCCTTAAGACCTTCAGTTGACTTCTTTCATCTTTAGTTCTATTCATTCGTCATTCTGGCTATGATTTCTTTCATCTTAGTATCTTATTTCATTCGTCCATCTGGCTATGATTTCTTTCTTCATCTTTGGTTATTAATTCATTCATCCATCTGGCTATATCTTCTTTTATCTAGTTATTAATTCATTTTCAATCCATCTGGCTATGACTTCTTTCATCATCTAGTTATTAATTCAATTCATCCATCTGGCTAGACTTCTTTCATCTAGTTATTAATCCATTGATCCAATCTGGCTATGGATACTGTGTACTGTGGATTTGAAGCTCAGAGAGGTTGGTGCAGCGTAACGTGAGTCAATTGCAGTCACACCTCCCTGAATCAACCGAATGGAGCATCAAGCAAATAAATGAGACTTAAGAAAAAAAAAAGAAAACGTTCTGACGAATTGGCTATTTAAACCAGAAGGTGATTGAACTAAGAAATGAAACAAACACTGTACACAAATATCACCAGGGAATTTCTTAGAGTACATCACATCCACAATATCAACAATACCAGAAAAAAAAAAGATGCTGTGCCTGTGTTTTTGCTGTGTTTTTTGCCAATGCTTCTGTGACACCAGAGAACCGTTTTTATGATTATCACCCACACTGCACATTGCGTGACGAACCGTGTAGAGTGGTGGACAGATATGGTGGGGTGGGTGGAGGAAGGGGGTGGTGGTTGCCAGTAGAGGATGAGGGGGGTGTTGCACTGCCAATAAAAAGAGGGAATGGAGGGTGAGAGGGAGGTGCTGTCCTGCCAGGTACTGGTGGTACAAAAAATGGGAGGAAGGGAGGTGTGTGGTTGTGTGTGTGGTGTGTATTGTGTGTGTGTGTGTGTGTGTGTGTGTGTGTGTGTGTGTGTGTGTGTTGTGTGTGTGTGTGCATGGGTGAGTGCATGTGTGTGTGTGCGTGCGTGCGTGCGTGTGTGTGTGTGTGTGTGTGTGTGGGTGTGTGTGTGTGTGTGTGTGTGTGTGTGTGTGTGTGGCGCGCGCGCGCGCGCGTGGGTGAGTGCATGTGTATATGTGTGTGTGTGTGTGTGTGTGTGTGTGGTGTGTGTGTGTGTGTGCGTGTGTGCGTTGGTGCGTGCATGGTGTGTGTGTGTGTGTGTGTTGTGTGTGTGTGTGTGTGTGTGTGTGTGTGTGTGCGTGCGTGCGCGCGTGGTGAGTGCATGTGTATGTGTGAGTGTGGGTGTAGTGTGTGTGTGTGTTGTGGTGTGTGCGCGCGCGCGCACGTGTGCGAGTATGCGTGTTTCAGGAGGAGGGGAAGGAGGGAAGGGATCAGAGGGGGACGGCATCAGCAGTCAAAAGCTGGTGAAGTGAAGTGTTGAGGAAGCTGAAGAGGACATTGGTGTGGAGAGGCAAACGACAGCGACAGCGGTCATTCCCCTGAAAGCCTGACCACTTTTCACTGCTGGTGGACTCTGAACCCTGACCACTTTCCACTCTCCCATCATCGCTAGCATGGTTCCCCCACCCCTACCGCCACCATCGCCTTCGTCCCCTCTCCCTCTTTCTTGTTGTGTCCTTACATCTTGTCTTTGTCATCCAATTCAGTTACTTTGTCTGTTCTGTTTTTTTTTTTTCTTTCTCCCAATCTTTCTGCCCCCTCTCCAATTTCTCTGTCTTTTTTTTGCTGCCTGTCTGCCCCTATGTCTGTCTGCCTGTCTGTCTGTCTGCCTGCTCTCTCTCTCTCTCTCTCTCTCTCTCTCTCTCCTCTCTCTCTCCTCTCTCTCTCTCTCTGTCTGTCTGTTAGCGTGTGTATCTGAATTACGACGAAATACCTGACTCAAAACTGACCGCAAAAAGTCCCCAAGTTAGGATCAGCAGTATTAAATTGCAATACATTCAACTAGATTTTGCTCTCAAGTAAAATCTCAAAGCGCTTTTTGTTGTTGTTGTTGTGTTACCTTTGAAAACATGCTTAGCTTTCTAGTATATTATCTGACAGTGTTTTGTGTTTTCTGTAAACACCAGAGTTATAAACTGATGTCACCCGTGACATCTAATACTTTGTCTCAGTTCTACGAGCTTTATTTTACTACTTTCAAACTACCAGCTTTACATGGTGCAAAGAATGTGCTTCATAAACCCGTGCCAGTACCTGAAGGATTTAAGTAAAAACGCAGCTGTGGATAGTGCAATGTGGAGACACTGCGCACTTCCCTTCTTCATTAATGTTCTGTAAATATCAATGGGTTTTGAAATATGCACATGATACAAGTTTATGGACTAGCTAGCGGTGATTCTCCAATTCTCATACAATTTAGAATGAGTAGAAAATGGACCCGGACCCCTGTGAGGATGTGTTGTTATACATGCAGGTCTTTCTCTGGAGACAATCAAAACAGACCGGACCCCCTTGTGAGGATGTGTTGCTATAAAACATGCAGGTCTTTCTCTGGAAACAACCATTTCCGGTAGATGAGCTGGCAAAAAAAAAACTAAAAACATTCATAGACAAGTGAGATCATTTTCACACACACACACGAACACACACACACACACACAAACACACACAACACACACACAAACACACACACACAAACACACACAACACACACACACACACACACACACACGCACACACACACACACACCCACACACACACCACCACACTCACTCACTCAACACCCACACACACACCACACACACACACACACACCACACACACACACACACACACACACACACACACACACAACACACCCACAACTCAAAAAACAGACCGATGGGGGTGCTATACTCTTGTTCACACACACACACACACACAACACACACACACACACACACACACAAACACACACACACACAACACACACACACACACCACACGCACGTACGCACGCACGCACGCACACTTTC
>JADBJO010017306.1:25000-27500 GCA_016801955.1 Conus betulinus | reverse complement strand
GGGGGAGGGGGAATGACTGGTGGGTGATGATCATGGATCATTTGAGATCAACAGTACTGTAGGATGATGATCATTGTTATATAAGTTGGATAATGTTGTGGCATTGGTGTAATAATGCCTGATGGGGGAATGAAATGAAGAAACAATGACAATGATGGATGGATGATCATTGTCATGGTGTGAGTGTGATTCACAGTAGTGTGGGATGATGGTCATTTACAAAAGTGGAATAGTGTACTGGCCTTTAGTATGTTAATGCCAGTTGGGGGATAGAGAGGAAATGATCAATGACTGATGGATGATGATGATCATTATCATAAGTGAGATATACAGTACTACAGGATGATGATCATTGTCATAAGTGAGATAATGTGGTGGCATTGGTGTGATAATGCTGGTTGGGGGTGGAAAAAGGAAAATGATTGATGATTGATGGATTAGTTTGAATCATACCAGCTCTTTTTCTTTCCCACAGCCTCTCCTCCATCCCTTTCTCTCTATACCCCCCCCCCATTTCCCCATCCCACCTTATTCTTATGCACACCCCATGTACATAAATATAGCATATCTATAACATCACATGTAGAGCATAATATGTATACCCCAAAACACCATCTCCACCATCCAAGTATGCATACTCACAGACACACACACATGTGAAATATATCTATATATATATATATATATATATATATATGATTTTTTCCCCTCATACACACCCTCAAGTGCCCCCTTCCAAGAATAACTCATCTACCACTCTCTCACTTTCTTTTACACACCCTCAAGTGCCCCCTTCCAAACATAAGACTCATCTGCCACTCTCTTTTTTTTTCTCTATCTCTGCATCTGTTTGTCTTTTCCCTCTATCTGCCACTTCCTCGAGGTGAAATGGGATTTGGTCACTGAATTTTCCTTTTTCCCATTACACACACACACACACACACACACACACACACGCGTGTGTGCGCACGGGTACGCATACGTACCTGTAAACACACACACAATAGGCAACTTCTTTAAAGAGTAAGCTAAAGAATGGTATTAGTACGCATCAGAAAACAAATAAAATGATAGAATGACATTTCAAGACTATCTGAAGAGCTGTAAATCCATAATTCACCTCTAAAGACGAAGTTTTCACTGGCAAATTACGGACACGCGATCGGAAGCGGCCATTTTGACTTTCCCGCTGCGGGTCTACAAATCATGAAATATTAAAGAAACAACATAAGGCCAGCAAATTTTCTGATCAATGTATGTATTTTTCATACACGATATATCATTGTCCAACGTGTTATCATTAGAAAATAATTTTAGCTTACATTAATTTTGCTTGATAATATCACTGCGGGCACCTCGCGCTAGAAAATCGTCTGCAATTTTTTGATCATTTATAAAAAAAATGTATTTCTCAAAATAAAAAACGATTTTGAAGTGGCTTCAAATCTTAAATCAATTATAACATCGTAAAGAACAATATACCAAAGTATTGTGCTTGTTGCACGAAGTGCACAATTCTGCTTAATTCTACAACATAGAACCCCCACTATTAGTGGAACACAATATAGAGGCTCTGTGCATGAGGGTGTTGTCAACAGATCTCTTGTGCTGGAGGGGGTGGTTAGAGTGAAAGTTCAGATATTGGTCAGTGTTGGTGGGTTTCCTATAGACGGTGGTCTCCACCTGTCGTCATGGGTTCGGGTGATGAGTGTGTCCTGGACACAAATGACACAAAATGACACAAAACGATAAACAAACAAACCGTGAGTTAAGTTGCCCACATACCTGTCCTGGTTTCAGTTTCATCAAGGTGTCACAGCGTGCAGACTAATATACGCTACACCACATCCACTAAGCGACGAGATCACAGTGCGTGGGATTTATCACTGATGGATCAATGAATTAATAATTAAGACTGTAAGGAGTTCAGGGCCAAAACACTTGTCAGAGGTGGGTTCCTTCTCTGAAAACCTTCTGTTGTCAAGCTCTCCCTTGAGTTTCTTCCTACCAGGGTGTAAGAATTGAAAACGAAGATATCATAAACACTGCTCAGATGTTCCAACCTGTACTGGACGTTGTTGCAGTCTCTGATCTCGGCCGCCAGGGGACGGTACTTCGGCAGCCAGACGATGTGCGAGTTCAGCGCGGTGACGACGGTGTGGTACATCTACACCACGTTCGCCATGCTGGTGCTGATCAGCGGGGAACGCTGGCTGGCCCTCACCAGACCCTTCCTCTACAAGCGCCTGGTGGTCACCGGCTTCAAGCTCAAGTTCATCATGGCTGTCGGAGGATTCTTCTGCCTCATGCTGGCCTCCCTGCCTCTCTTCAGGTGAGCGTAGATGCTCTTGTCGGGTGGAACAGTGGAACCTTTATGTACAGCCCCCCCCCCCCCCCCCCCCCCCCCCCCCCCCCTCAGTATGATTAAAAACTAGGACACCTAGTGAGTGGAAACTTCTGCCACCTCGTCAAATCTTCATTGTCTCAAACTTTTGAGACA
>JADBJO010017306.1:17500-22500 GCA_016801955.1 Conus betulinus | reverse complement strand
TCATCCCATCAGGTATCCTGTCGTCCTCAAAGCTGGCTGGTTCTGCGCGGCGGCCGACATCACCTACACCCACTTCCCTCCCGCTACCCACCTCCCTACCCCCCACCCCCGGCCCTGTCACCCCTATCACCACCACCACCACTACCACCACCACCACAGCCACAGCCACCATTATCACCAGCAACGTCATCACATCCGCCATGACCAACTGCCACAACAACCCCGTCCTTGCTACCACCACCAGCACTGGTAGCAATGTGGATATGACCACCACCACCAGTAGCTCCGTTCTCGGCAGCCCCTCCAGTCTCAATGGGTTCTCCGCGAGCCTGCCTCTTGGCCCTGCGCTGGTGGGCGTGGAGGTGAGGCCGGTGCAGGTCACCATGTACATCAAGCTGGTCTACTTGCTGGCCGGCATCTTCCTGCTGGTCGCCTCCAACCTCAGCATCGCCTACACGCTCAAGTGCCGGCGCTTCGGGGACGCCGCTTCGCGCGAGGTGGACCGGAAGTTCGCCAGGATGATGGGCGTGGTGGCGGCGCTCTTCCTGTTCACATGGCTGCCTAATCTGGTGAGGGTGAGGGTGGTGGGTGGGAGTAGGGGAAGTTGGGTTGTATGTATTTGTGCTCTGTGTTTGTTTTGTGTCTGTTGTCCTTGTCTCTGTCTGTATTCGTTCTTCACTGTGTTTTGTCTTGTCTCTGCTGTTGTCTTTGTTCTCACAAATTCTCTCTCTCTCTCTCTCTCTCTCTCTCTCTCTCTGATTTAACAACTATAACATCTGCCATGAAAAACAAACAGTGGAGCATGTCCTAAGCTCATGTAAAGTAGCCCTGGCTCAAGGAAGGTACACATGGAGGCACAACCAAGTGCTCAAAGAGATTGTACAAGTAGTCTGGCTAGTACCAACACCACAAAAGGGAAAAATCATGGACTCCAAAAGCACCCGCAACATTCTTCACGGCAGGAGGCAGCGAATCATGGCCAAGAACACCAGTGCCACTCGGAACATGCAGGCAGAGTCTGCTGGACGGGGCAGATGACTGGGAGTGCACTGCAGACCTCCCAGAATGGAAGAGTCACCCAGAGATCATCAGCAAGAGTGTGCATGAGACCAGACATAGTAGTCCACTCTCAGTCAACCAAGCAGCTGATCATGATCGAGCCCACGGTGCCATATGAGAACAGAATGGAGGCAGCTCAAATCTACAAGACTGAAAAGTATGCTGATCTGGCAAACAGCCTGAGGAGAGAGGGCTATCAGGTCAAAGTCCTCACACCAGAAACTGGAGCTAGGGGGTTCGTAGGAACGTCTGCTTACAGCCTCATAAAACAGCTCTCAGTTGCAGGGAGGGAGAAAACCAGAGCCCTGAATGCATTGGCAGAAGCAGCAGAGAGGGTGTTCAAGCTGGATGTGGTCAAGGAGGAACAAAAGTGAACTTCAGGACGTCCGGGAAAGACCGGAGGACACTGGGAAAGACCAGAAACCAAGGGCTCTGTGGGCTGGCTCCCCACTTTGCCTTCAACATGTGGCTACTAGAAACAAAAGAAAAAGATGCTCCCAGGATTCACCGAAAGGGGGAGAGAATGATGAATCCATCGGTGCTCAACCAATCACGACTGCAAATCCCAAACGGACTATGAACATGGACCAAATGGAATATCCATGTGTCTGTGGAAAGCGTTTCGCTACCACCCGTGGCATGAAGACCACAGAACAAAGATGGGATGTGTGAAGACTCATCTGAATGAGCAGCAGCGCACTGCATCAGCAGATAAGACGTCGGAAGACCAAGGCCAGGATTTAAACCACAGTGCCAAGGACATCCACGCTGTTGGTTCGGATGAGGAATTTGCACAGGCCCTCGATGCCAGGCGCCTGAAACTCAACCTGCCACGAGCAAACGAGACTGAAGATTGGGAGAAACTGGATGCAAAAATCGTCCAAGACTCGATGCACTGATAGGGAAAAGCACCCTGGAACACAAACTAGCCACATATGGGGACATTGTGTATGCCACATGTAGAGACGCCCTATGGAGCAAAACTACCCAAAGAGAAAAAAACACCTCCAAAGAAATCCAGACGCCAAGAAGAGATGGACAAGATCAGGGTCCAAAAGAAAAACCTCAAGAAGCAAATGAAGACCGCACTGCCAGCTGAAAAACAAGGCTTGGAAAAAACTCTGGGAAGACCTGAAAGCAAAACACAGCGCCCTCAGCAAAGCGGAATCTGCGAGGAAGAGGAAGAGCAAAAAAAAAGAAGACACAAGAGCGCGCTTCTTCAGAGACCCCTTCCAGTTTGCCAGAACTCTGTTTGAGCAGCCAAAATCTGGGACCCTAAGTGTGGACAAAGGAGTTCTTGAGCAGCATCTGAGGAAAACATACTCTGACTCACAGAGCAAAGCACCACTCGACATTCAAGGTCTGGTGTGTGGCAACCAACCCTGAGGAACAGTTCAATGACAAGCCTCCAACGTTGGCGGAAATCAAGAAGGTGGTCGACAAAGCCAGAGCCAAATCATCACCAGGGCCAAACGGAATACCTTACCAGCTGTACAGAAAAATGTCCCAAGGTGCTGGAGTGGCTCCACAGGCTGCTGCGATCAGCTTGGAGAAACCAGAAGATCAGCGGCCAGTGGATGACGGCAGATGGTGTGTACATCCCCAAAGAGCAAAACTCAAGTGACATCAGCCAGTGCCAATATCACTACTGAACGTCGAAGGGGAAATCTTCTTCTCCGTCATGGCAGCAAGGCTGGCCAAGTACCTCATGGAAAAACAAGTACTTGGATGTGTCAGTCCAGAAAGGTGGCATCCCAGGCGTGGTTGGCTGTGTAGAACACGCCACAATGATCTGGGACACATCCAAAGAGCAAAAACAGAAAAGAGAGACCTGGACGTAGTGTGGCTTGATCTGGCAAACGCATATGGATCTGTACCCCATGAGATGATACAGTTGGCACTTGAGATGTACCATGTGCCAAAGAACATCCGCGACATGCTGAAGAAGTACTTCAATGATTTCTCAGTGCGGTTCTCTACCCAAGGAGTACACAACAGATTGGATCAACTTGGAAGTGGGCATTGCAATGGGCTGTGCAATTTCCCCAATACTGTTCGTGTTGGCAGTGGAAGTCATCTTGAAAGCAGCAACACGCAACGCAAGACAAACAGACCTTTGCGATGGATACAAAAGATGCCCCCTCTCAAGGCCTTCATGGATGACACTACAGTGATTTCATCCAGAGAAGACGAGACACGTCATGTGCTGGAGAGGCTCGATGACATAGTTGCCTCATCCAGAATGAAGTTCTAGCCAAAGAAATCACGGAGTCTCTCACTGAGGAAAGGAAAAGTGGCCGAATGTGTGGTCTTCAGTGTTGCCAACCCAGGCCATTCCAACAGTTACAGAAGAGCCAGTCAAGAGCCTTGGAAGATGGTATGATGATACGCTGAAAGACACACAAAGAGCAAAAGAAACCAAACAGATGTCAGAAGAAGGATTGGAGACCATTGACCAGTGTGGGCTCCCTGGCAAATACAAGGTCTGGTGTCTGCAGTTCATGCTGATACCAAAGCTCCTATGGCCTCTGATGATATACGACATCTGCACCAGCACAGTGGAGGCAATGGAATCCAAACCGGAGTCATGAACCGGGTGTGGCCCACTCCCCTAGAGTGTCAGGAGATAAGGGCCGAAACACTTGCTTGAAGAGGGCTTCTCTTCTGAGGACTCTGTGCTGCCACGCTCTCAATGACTTTCTTTCTACTATATGTCCTCCAGTAGAGAGAGAGTAGGGGGAGTGAGGGAGGAAAGGAGAGGGAGGAAGGGACGAAGGGTAGGAGGGAAGATATAATTGGTGTAGTTATTTGACTTTCATGGAAGGATCTGAAGAGAGCTGTGTATATTCGGGTCCGTCCGTATATGTCTCTCGCTGTTACTACCTGTATACATTTCCCATGCTCTCTCTCTCTCTCTCTCTCTCTCTCTCTCTCTCTCTCTCTCTCTACAGATTTTATTTTATTTTATTGACAGTACATCTGGTGTGAAACAGTCCTGGGCTGTTCTCTCTTCATAATTGAATTGGCTGTGGCAGTAATTCATAAAGGAAGACATGGTCCAGCTTCATTCTGTGAGACCTTTGAACTGGTTATTCTGCTGTTGGCTGATGATGGTATATATTTTGATTAGAAGCTGCTACTGGATTGCAGAACCAACTGAATATTTTGTAAAGTGCTGCTGCATCACTTCAGTTAAAAATCAATCTAAACAAAAGTAAGATTATCGTATTTTTAAAGGTGGATACTTGGCTATCAGGGAAAGAAGGACGAAGGGCACAGTCACAATGCCAGAGGTCACAGTCACAATGCCAGTGGTCACAGTTACAATGTCGGTGATCACAGTCACAATGCCAGTGGTCACAGTCACAATGCCAGTGGTCACAGTTACAATGCCGGTGGTCACAGTCACAATGCCAGTGGTCACAGTTACAATGTCGGTGATCACAGTCACAATGCCAGTGGTCACAGTCACAATGCCAGTGGTCACAGTTACAATGTCGGTGATCACAGTCACAATGCCAGTGGTCACAGTTACAATGCCAATGGTCACAGTTACAATGCCAGTGGTCTCAGTGGTCACAGTCACAATGCCAGTGGTCAATGCTTACAAATATTTGGGAACACTTTTCAGAAAACGTTTTGAGTTTGTTTCTGACTGTAAAGATATTTCTAGTAGAGCTAAAATATGCTATTATCTGTAATGAAAAGATTATCATCAAGAAAACATTTCATTGAAAAATACAACTTATTATGCTATATTGTTCTGAACTGTGGAGATTAAACAAAGCAGCTATTTATTGTGAATGTGTGCATCTTTTTTCTTTGAGGAAGTTTTTGGATGTAGATATATGGACCCCTAATGATTAAGTCTCTAGTGATATGGACAGATACCCAGCGCATGTCGGTTCTGCCGTTTGGTGCATGAAATTCCGGGTTAAGCT
>JADBJO010017306.1:5000-12500 GCA_016801955.1 Conus betulinus | reverse complement strand
GTTTCTACTTGTTTGTACACTACATGGTTGATAGTTTTGTTGTGCTTGAAATTGTTTGACTGTGCAAACATTTATGCGCTTTTGAGCATATTATTATTACTATGATTACTATGAATGTGTTAACGACTGCCCTGCTAGCTCATGAATTCTTCATGTTCATAAATCAAGGAAAAATGAAAATGGTGTGTTATCCTGCTTCCTTCCTGTCGACCAGTCAATGATCTTCATTGGTGTTTTAGGAACAACTGTAGGGATTTGTGTCGTTTGATGCTGAGTTAGAGAAGATAAAATGATAAGTGAAAAAAAGCTGAGGAAAATGTGGAGAGGTTGCCTATTTGTTCCTTAATCACGCTGATGTTCCCATTAGAAAGCACTGACAGGTGCATGACGAATGTATCAACAAACTGGTGTTTACAGGATTGATAAACTTGGATTTGTGTGCTATTTTTTGTGTGTTACGATTTGTTAGTGTCATGATAGATGCATGACTTAAGTCTGTCCAAAAATGACTGATCTACGCTTCAGATTTACTTGAATTTCATTTGATTGAAATAAGTGAGTAGCGATAGGAAGTGCTTTCAGAACATTTCAGAGTCATTCAGAATGCTGCCCTCTTTCTTTTTCTTTCTCTCTCTCTCTCTCTCTCTCTCTCTCTCTCTCTCTCTCTCACACACACACACACACACACCCCCCTTAACGTCAGTCATCATCGGTTACACTTTAGAACACTCCAGTGACTACAGACACAGCTATTTCTGCATTTCGGTTGTAGGGACAAAGTTGACCAACTTTGTGGTCATTCTTTCACCGAGATCTAAGATAAAATCTCGCAGAAGACACAAAACGTTTTTTTTTTAGATAACACTGGGCAGAATTTATATTAACAGATGTGAAAAAAAGCCATTGTGGTCCACTGCAGCATATCACTGGCCAATGGTCAGGTATTTTCTTTTTAACTTTTATTTTCTGGTGCTACGTACGGACCTCTGTTGCCTGGTGTAATGCTATGTTGAGTTATAGTGAACATCCTAAACAGAACTTTTCACTTTCACTAAGCATTGCACATAAGCGGCTTCCAGTCCAGCGAAGGCGATTGTCCACATTTCTCTTCTGCCCGCCTTGCTTCCGGAATCAAACTGACCGCGGAAGTTGAAGCAAACAATGTTATTGATCTGGACTTCGCATAAACGTTCTACCCAAACGCTCGGAGTCGGATGAAAACAGGGTTTTTTTGTGTTTGCTTATGTTTTTGGTTTGTTTGGTTTTGCATTTCACATGACGGGTTCTCTATTTTTTTCTACCTGTCTTTTATGGATTCCTTTACCGCTGATATCTCTTCGTTTCAATGACTTCTTTTGTCTCTTATAGTTCCGCTTTCACACAAGGAAAGAGAGAAATGAGCGGTACTTTAAGAACATAGAAATTAGTAGATTGCTCGCTCAATCATTTTGTCTAGTTGACCGTTTGTTTGTTTGTTTTGTTTTCTCCTTTCACAGATAGGGACCTTTGTTGGCTTATCTTCAGCAAGTGTTTGGGGACAGCAAGAACGTAGCTACGATTTTTTGTTTATTTGCTTCCGTAAAATTTATCAGCATACAGCGGTCAAATTGCTCAACGGCAATAGCGTAATATGTTGTTTTGAAAACTCTGAGCCACCATGACAAGAGAGCCAGACTGTAAACAGTGGCAGTTTCGTCTTAGAGTCAGAAAGATGGAGTACCCACTGAATAAGGAGCACGATACATGGCAGAAGAAGCAAGAGACGCTGTAGCTGATCCTGTGATTCCACTGGTGTCCAGTGTTCTTCCCTGGTGTCCACACATGGGAAGTCCTTCATTTCACCCAAGTGTCACAAAGTGTATGTTCCAGGTTTGGGAATCAAACATGTAAGCTGTTTGATCTTCTGCTTGGTTCTTACACGGGCTATAGTCAACAGGGACTGTTGCTTGAGTGTAATCAATAAATGTGTTTTAATCGATCCGATCGTCGACTGCATTGTGGAAAGGACCCCTGAACCTTAGTTGATTGTTAATTTATAATAATGATGAGATGAATTTGTTCTTTCTCTCATCTGTCTTCCTTTCTTTTTCTTTTCTGTCCGTCTGTCAGTGTGCTCAGTTCTCTTTACATTCTCTCATATTCTTCTCCCTCCTTATCCTTCTTGTACGTTCCTTCTTTTGCTTTTTCCTTCCCTTCCTTCTCTTTTTCTTTATACCACGAAGAGCTTTGACATCAGCAATGTGCGGTGATCTGTCAACATAATCAAGTTGTGTCAATAGATGATGTTTGAAAATCTGCAACGGAAGTAATCTGTGTTAGAGCTTGCGCTCAGCGATAGTGATCCGCCGATTTCATGGAACAGATGCCGCTGGTGGGCACGCCCAAAGCAGTTTAGCTCCATCAGTCAACTTTACAGTTCAAACAAAGAGAGAACATAATTATTGGGACATTGTCATGAAACGATGCGCCTGTAGAGCGGAAAGTCGACACCCCAGTCGTTACCCTGGTGTGTGCGTAAAATCAAATAGTTGTCTCTAGATCCAACATTTGCTGAGCCGTACACCGGTAACTCCATTTGCAGTGGAAAGACAGGCGTTTTCTTCTCCTGAATTTTCTTTTCTCTCGAACAAGTCTGTAATAAAAACGAAAACCACGGTTTCAAAACAAAAAAAAAAGCCTTAGAAGACAAATTTCAATACCAAACACTCCCCTATTTCCCGTTCAGAAGTCCCCCTCCCTCCCTCCCCCTCTGTGCACACAGTGAGCAGTTGGTGGGGAGGACAGGGGAAACACTAACAGTGATCAATGGACTGATTCTGGTCGAAAAGATTGAAGTAAGTGTGGATGGTGAGGGGGCAGTTTCTTCGCCATCACCGGCAACCTCAAAGACACCTCCACAATTACCACCACCATCATCACCACCCACGACTGCCATCATCACCAATGGCACCTAATGTTTCTCAGGTGACACGTGTACAGATAGCCCGTCTCCTAATGGACAGTGAGGCCAGGCGGGAGGGGGTGGGGAGGGAGTGGGGTTGATGAATCGCTGCCGGTAATTAGCAGGTAATCGATCCTGCCGTCTCTTTGAAGTGCGCCGCCGTTGATTGACTAGGCAGGAGAGACAGGGTTGCTGCAGAAACAGTCATCGTTAAGGGAAGTTTCCCTTGAGACGGGACGGGGGAGGGGGGGGGGGGGGGGGGGGGGGGGGGGGGGGGGGGGGAAGGGGGGGGAAGGGAAGGAGAGGGAGAGAGTGGGGAAGGGGGAGAATCAAACATGGGGAGTATAAGAAAGAGGGTGCATGTAAATGGATGGAGACAGGGAGGCCGGAGGGGGTAATGAGAAGGTAGGTCATAGACAATGAGGAGTGGTGTGTGTGTGTGTGTGTGTGTGTGTGTGTGTGTGTGTGTGTGTGTGTGTGTGTGTGTGTGTGCAGCGCGCACATGTGCGTGCCTGCCTGTGCTGGTGTGAATGTACGCGTGCAAGCGTGCTCATGTGTGTGTGTGTGTGTGTGTGTGTGTGTGTGTGTATGAACGTCAGTGCATGTGTGTGTGTGTGTGTGTGTGTGTGTGTGTGTGTGCGTGCGTGCGTGTGTGTGTGTGTGTGTGTACACGCGCGCGCGCGTATGTGTGTGTGGGTGTGCGCGCGTACATGTGTGTGTGTGCGCGTGCGCGCGCGCGCGCGCGCGAGCGCGCGCGCGTGTGTGTGTGTGTTTGGGCGCCCGCGCGCGCAGTCTTGTCTTGTAACTGGGCACATGCTAGTTTCAGTCGATGCGTGCGCAAGTCTTCGTGTGTGAGTTGGAACAGTCTACTGTTCATGCGACATAAATCTGGTTCAGTCTGTCGCTCAATGCTCGTGCGTTTGTTTGAGGTGTGTGTGTGTGTGTGTGTGTGTGTGTGTGTGTGTGTGTGTGTGTGTGTGTGTGTGAAGTCAAGTCAAGTCAAGATTATCTTTATTGAGAGTTAAAGAATAAACTTTCCAGCTTTTTTACACCCTGCCCTCATAAACAAGAAAGAAACTGATTGAACATATAATACCTGTGTGTGTGTGTGTGTGTGTGTGTGTGTGTGTGTGTGTGTGTGTGTGTGCAATTTTATGCAGTTTGATTTATTCTACTTTCAGTTATGGAAGAAATATGTTAAATCCTTTCAACATATAGATACTCAGCAAAACAAATATTAAATGTATTGAAGGATTAAGTACACACACACACACACACACACACACACACACACACACACACACACACACACACACACACAAATGTGATACATTCACCAGCACCATTACCTCGTGTCTCTTTCCTTTTAAATTGTCTCTTCCCACCACCCCACCTTCCATACTGTCACGGCAAGGTTTCCCTCTCTCAGGGCAGAATGACTCTAGTCACAGTCTGTCAAAATCTGATCTTAGATCATTGCTTTTAAGAAATGGTTCTTCCTTTTCTTTGCTTGTTGGTCTGTCTATTGGCTCTGTTACGAAAAGAAAAAAAAAATCATAATTACAGACACAGTTGGCTGTGGCGGCACACCAAACTTTTATACGCCAAGGCCTTGCTCACCGAGTGGAGTATTCCTAGACAGTCACAGTTTGAGAATGTTTATTGTGTCTGAAAGTTGATTCTCGTTCTCCTCCATATGCCCATCATGGTCCATGTCAACTAGTTCCAAGCGGACAGGAATGAAAAGAATGTGACTATTTTGGGTAGACCAACTGGAGCAAAAACAGATCCACGGATGAGTGCAAAGGCCTGCGATTTATGTCAGGACAGGTCTGACTCATGCATCTTTAGGCTGTGGAAGCTGGCTTGGTAGAAATCCCTACAAATATGTGTGAATCATCGGTGGGGGTTGTTTATTTAATCTATTATCAGTTTAATATCAGTCCACGGCAATGATTCGTGCTGCACTTCAAAATGTTGACATGGATTATATGGTGATATAGTGCAAATTCCTGATTGTGGTGCGTGGCATGTGGATAACTGCCAACCACTTCCATTCTCAACAGATGCAAGGGACACAATCGTAGATACAAGAACGGACTTTTCAGGTGCACTTAGGATGAGGCTATGTCCCTTGAATTACCCTGCAACCTGGTCTACCAGCAACAGCACCGGCAGAGTGATCTCTCTCTCTCTCTCTCTCTCTCTCTCTCTCTCTCTCTCTCTCTCTCTCTCTCTCTCTCTCTCTCCTCACACACACACACACACACACACACACACACACACACACACACACACACATATACTAAACAGATGTAAGAAATAATTATTCGCAGGACATTTTTTTAACGATTCGTATATACTGTCACTGTGGAGTGTATTATTGTCACTAAATTCTCTTCAACTATACCCTCCTTCCCTGCCATGCCCGATTTCCTCAGCCCATCCTCCATTCCCAGTCCAGCTCCTGTCCCCCAACCCAGCGTCTGTCGTTACTTCAACAAAGAAATCTTTGCTACGTCATTCACGGCAAGACGGAGGAATATGAAAATGTGTGTGTGTGTGTGTGTGTGTGTGTGTGTGTATGTGTGTGTGTGTGTGTGTATGTGTGTGTGTGTGTGTGTGTGTGTGTGTGAGAGAGAGAGAGAGAGAGAGAGAGAGAGAGAGAGAGAGAGAGAGAGAGAGAGAGATGGACGGATGGATGGATGGATGGATGGATGGATGGTAATATATTGATATATTCAATAAGGCCTAGGCCTCTTTTGAAGGGGTACATGAGCAACAATCGCAGGCGCAGCAAATTTTCACAATGAAATTAAACACACACACACACACACACACACACACACACACACACACACACACACAAACATAGGAGTGGGCAAAGCGAACAGAGAAATGTAAACAACAAAGTTATGAGCAAAGTACAGATCGAATTTGGAATGCTTTGTACCAAAAAAATTGCAAACTGGTAAACAATAATCATTTTTCACGGTTAGATGACACAAGCAATGTAAGTCTAATGTGTGTGTGTGTGTGTGTGTGTGTGTGTGTGTGTGTGTGTGTGTGTGTTGTGTGTGTGTGTGTAGAGTGAAAAATTTCGAACATCTTTTTTGAAGTTGATGACTTCAATAGGGTCAATCGAAATAGGGAAGGCTGTCTATAAAATTTAGCTTTAATGGATTCATTTGTAATGTCTATAGGGACTGGACAGCAAAGAACGAAATGCATCTCATTTTTCTTGTGGCTGTTTACAAAGAGGACAAAAACAAATAATTGTCCTTTTACACCGGTTTTGTATCTAAGTTTATGTCATTTACTCCAGTTTGTATCTGAATTTATGTCATTTACACCGGTTTGGTATCTGAATTTATGTCAGTTAATTCCTATATTCCAAGTCTAAATTTTGCCATTATGTATTTAATGTCTCTATCCATTTCTAAAGTTATGTAAGGTTTCAGGTCATGAGAATCATCAAAATGTTTGTAAAAATCAAACCTTTTACTATCATGAACATGGTTTGAACATTTTTGCTAACTGCAGTCAACTAGTCGTTGACGAAAAACAACTTATTCAGCCATACAAAACCAAAAGCGTATTCAAAAAGACATACTTTACCAGCCCAATTATTTTCTTACCCTAGAATCGAGATCATAAAGCATATTATAAGCTTTACGAGGTATTCTGTACTCTCTCCTTATAAAGTAAGTTAGGCCAGTAGCGGATACATCTGACTGCAGAAACAAAAAACATATACAGGAAATCTATTCTCCTCACCATACACGAGATCACCAGGCGTCAGCCTGTTTACACCCAGAACATTCTTTAAAGCGAAAAGGTGCACAGATTCACAATGCATTAATGCATTGCAACATTATCTAATCCCCATAATTCCGATCCGTACTGTGCAATTGGCTGCACTTGATTATCGAACAACTTGCAAAATACAGCACAAGAGGTATGTTGAGAACATATAACTTTCTTTTTTATAATACAGAGCAAAACATTTTTGGCCTTGCTAGCAAGTGCTTTGCAAGCATTAACAAAACTCAAACGAGTAGAGAAAAGTATACCAAATATCTATAAGCATTCACAACAGGCATAGAGGCATTATCATATAGCCATCGTTCTTTCGCACTTAAATAACCACTCTTACAAAACACTTTTTTTTTATTATTATGTTACTTTTAGACAAATTAAGCTTGAGCTGGACAGATGAAGCTGAGCACTGTAACTATTTAGTTGTGTCTATAAACCGATAACCGTCTCTGATATAAAAATCACGTCATCAGCCAGTAACAGAATAAGCAATTCAAACGCATCAAGAATCAACAACCCCCCGTGTCTGCTATTATTAATTTACCTCAATTGCTAACTCATTGATGATCAGAGAAAAGAAAACTGGACTACAGGCATCGCCCTGTTTAACCCCGGCTGAGCAATCGATAGTCTGTAAATTTAGCTCCACAATAAACTTCAGCTTTCACCTCACTCTATATGCTTCTGATCCATCTGTAAAGTTTACCCTTACTACCGTTTAAAATCATAACTGGCCAGAG
>JADBJO010017305.1:32500-38019 GCA_016801955.1 Conus betulinus | reverse complement strand
ATTCTTTGATGGACTCTATGGTAGGATGTGAACAACATTGTTAGTTGGTTGATCTCTACCATGGACTGTTGCGCTTGAAAATACATCCAAGTCCCCACCACTAGATAGCTCGAACATTTTCATCAACCTTTTTCCAGGCCGTAGTCCTCTGTCAACCACCTCTCGTTAAATCCAGTGAAGCTGAACTCCATATTAACTACTGCGGAAGGGAAATCTCCAGAATACAATCCAAGCTGATTTCTATAGTAACAATTGCAGAAGAGATATCTCCAGAATACAACCCCAACCTGTTCGTCACTCCATCCTCTCATGGGAAGAACAAAAATGTCTGAGTCACCAGTACACCGACAAGATAGTGTCATAAACCCAACAGACAAGGGGGGGGGGGGGGGGGGGGGGGGGAGGGGCGGAGTTGTAGTCCGGGGACAAAGATCTATACATAAAGAAAGCGCACAGACAATTTTCTGACACAGACACAGAATTCTACACACCACTCACACCTGGCAGACCCATTGTCTGTGTCTGTACCTGCCCCATAGAATACATTTCACTGGACATTGACTACCTCCTCCGACCCATGGTGCAAAGTCTCCCCACATACCTCAGAGACACAGCCCACACATTGAACATGAATAATCTCTTCAACGCAAATCCCACCTTCCAACCCAAGTTCCACTTCAGCATGGGTTTGAAAGTGGAAACTATGTTGAAGTCGTCTCATTTGTCTCTTCCATTTCTCATGCAGACAGACTGAAGGCCTTTAATTAATCAAGGACCCCTAAACACACAAGTCCCATCCACAGCTACATTGTTAACACTCACAGAATCGGTCTTCATCTTGAACATCTTCGTTATGTTTTCCCCCACAAATCAATAGTGTGGCTATGGGAATCCAAATGGGACCATTCTTGGCATGGTTCTTCATGGGACACACGTGGACCCCATTCTACTAACTCTCTGCACAGGCCCAACACCAGATCTCTACAAAAGCCACATCAATAGCGGCTTGGAAGCCACATCCAGACCATCATTGGATTCACATGTACCATTCCCGGTCAGTCAACTTCCTGGACATTGCCATTTCTCTCAAAGATGGACCATTCAAAACCTCAGTTTCCTTGTGTCTTGAACTACACATCTCCCACCACCCATCTGTAACACACAGCGTTCCATTCACCGACTTTGCTCTGATGAAGAAGATTTCACTTTACATGCAACCAAAATATTTGATTTTTCACCAACCACGGATACCGCAGCACTGTCAGTACCAAAAGCTCTCAGGTTGTACCACAGGTGTGTCCCAAAGATCTGCATTAGAAGCCCAGCTTTCAACAGACACAAAGGGAGCCGCCACCTGCCTCCTCTTCCACCAACAAACACTTCCCATCTGTAGATGCTGAAGTCCAGCAGGCACATGACAGAAAATCACAACCTGCCTGTGAGACCAACCCTTGATTACTTTTATGCACGACCAAACACACACACACACACACCACACACACACACACACACACACACACACACACACACACACACACACACACACACACACACAAAGAGAGAGAGAGAACACCACCACCACCACCACCACCACCAACAACCAACAACAACAACAACAACAACAGGAACAACAATAACAACAACAGCAACAACAACAACCCTCAACGATCTATTGTGTATACTTCAAACTGAACAAAATCACCACACCCAAGTTACCTGGTAATTTATCCTGCTCAAAAGCCCACTGCAAATTATGTCCCCTGAATCAGCCAGATACCATCATACATGGCCAGAAGACGCGCTCTGAGCCACAACATCGTGTATGCTATCCACTGCGAACAGTGCGGTAAGATCTATGCAGGTAAGACACCTGAACACTGCGACCTGTGCGGTAAGATCTATGCAGGTAAGACACCTGAACACTGCGACCTGTGCGGTAAGATCTATGTAGGTAAGACACCTGAACACTGCGACCTGTGCTGTAAGATATATGTAGGTAAGACACCTGAAACACTGCGACCTGTGCGGTAAGATCTATATAGGTAAGACACCAAAACACTCAATGTATGCTATCCACTGCGACCTGTGCGGAAAGATCTATGTAGGCAAGACCACCTGATCACTCAATGTATGCTATCCACTGCGACCTGGCCAGAAGACGCGCTCTGAGCCACAACATCGTGTATGCTATCCACTGCGAACAGTGCGATAAGATCTATGCAGGTAAGACACCCTGCGACCTGTGCGGTAAGATCTATGCAGGTAAGACACCTGAACACTGCGACCTGTGTGGTAAGATCTATGTAGGTAAGACACCTGAACACTGCGACCTGTGTGGTAAGATCTATGTAGGTAAGACACCTGAACACTCCGCCCTGTGTGGTAAGATCTATGTAGGTAAGACACCTGAACACTGCGACCTGTGCGGTAAGATCTATGTAGGTAAGACACCTGAACACTCAATGTATGCTATCCACCGCGACCTGCGCGGTAAGATCTATGTAGGTAAGACACCTGAACACACAATGTATGCTATCCACTGCGACCTGTGCGGTAAGATCTATGTAGGTAAGACACCTGAACACACAATGTATGCTATCCACTGCGACCTGTGCGGTAACATCAATGTAGGTAAGACACCTAAACACTGCGACCGGTGTGGTAAGATTATGCAGGTAAGACACCTAAACACTGCGACCTGTGCGGTAAGATCTATGCAGGTAAGACACCTAAACACTGCGACCTGTGCGGTAAGATCTATGCAGGTAAGACACCTAAACACTGCGACCGGTGTGGTAAGATCTATGCAGGTAAGACCTACCAGAAATGCACTGCGACTTGTGTGGTAAGATCTATGCAGGTAAGACACCTGAACATTGCGACCTGTGCGGTAAGATCTATGCAGGTAAGACACCTGAACACTGCGACCTGTCTGATGACTTCAGAAACAGTGTACCACTATTAAAAACAACAACCAAACACATTTATTGGCTTCAAAACCAGTCTACCACTATCATAACAACAACCAAAACACATTTATTGACTTCAAAACCAGTGTTCCACTATCAAAACAACACCCAAACACATTTATTGACTTCAGAACCAGTCTACCACTATCATAACAACAACCAAACACACTTATTGACATCAAAACCAGTGCACCACCATCATACAACAACACAAACACACTTATTGACTTCAAAACCGGTGTACCACCATCATAACAACAACCAAACACATTAAAGTATGTTGACTTCAAAACCAGTGTATTACCATCCTAGCAACGACAAGCACATTAACCTCAATTACAATTTTGGAGTGATAGTTATCAGTCCCATGGTGTTTTAACGCTCAGATGGCAAACATTTTGTATAAACAGGCTGAACTATCCTTTCCTGGTATGGGACCGTCACTTCTTGGGTGCAACAAGCCTGTCATACAGCCTGTTATACAGCCTGTTATATAGCCTGTTGCATAGCCTGTTACATAGCCTGTTATACAGTCTGTTATACAGCCTGTTGCATAGCCTGTTTATACAGCCTGTTATACAGTCTGTTATACAGCCTGTTATACGGCCTATTGCATAGCCTGTTATACAGCCTGTTATACAGCCTGTTATACAGCCTGTTGCATAGCCTGTTATACAGCCTGTTATACAGCCTGTTGCATAGTCTGTTATACAGCCTGTTACATAGCCTGTTATATAGCCTGTTATAAGCCTGTTACATAGCCTTTTATACAGCCTGTTACATAACCTGTTACATAGCCTGTTACATAGCCTGTTACATAGCCTGTTATACAGCCTGTTATACAGCCTGTTATACAGCCTGTTACATAGCCTGTTATGCAGCCTGTTACATAGGCTGTTATACAGCCTGTTATACAGCCTGTTACATAGCCTGTATACAGCCTGTTATACAGCCTGTTATAGCAGCCTGTTATATAGCCTGTTACAACAACCTGTCCAGTGCTAACACCTGTGAATCAACAAAACCAATAACCCTGAATCAAAACAAAGCAAATATGAGAGAGAGAGAGAGAGAGAGAGAGAGAGAGAGAGAGAGAGAGAGAGAGAGGAGGAGAGGGGGGGGGGGGGGGGGGGAGGAGGAGGATGTGATGAGAGGATGATGATGATGATGATGATGATGATGATGATGATGATGATCCATATTTCCAAGGGTAACAGATGAGCAAACACATGCTTTGTTTCATCCGTCCCTTTCCAGCTAAAGGACTAACTAAGCATGACTAGCGACTGAAACTTACAAAACGTTTAACAATCACACATATCTTCACAAATACATTAAAAAGTCAATGAGTTGCTCCTCCATTAACACTGAGGCGTAATAGAACTGAAAGCAAAAATGAATAACAAAATAATTGAAAAAAACAAACAAGATAAAGAAATCGGTTACAAAGAATGAAAAAAAAAACCCTAACTTATCACACACAGAAAGAAGAAGTGATCTTTCTGTTGTTAGAGAGAGAGAGAGAGAGAGAGAGAGAGAGAGAGAGAGAGAGATTATATCCCTTTTGTAAAATATTAACATACAACAAGGGGAATAGCTGCGAGGGATAATCAATTAAACAACTTTCAACATAACTCAATGTATGATATACAAGTTTCTTTTCTTTTAACACTAGCATGATGTAGTCACAAAGAGAGAGAAAGAAACAGACAGTCAAAAACAGAGAGAGAGAGAGAGAGTGGGGGGGGGGGGGGGTGGGGGTGTCAGAGAGAGAGAGGAGGCGAGAGAGAGAGAGAGAGAGAGAGAGAGAGTATATTCCTTTTGTAAAATATTAACATACAACAAGCTGCGAGGGATAATAATTAGACAACTACAATACATTAATTATGTGTCAACTTTTTTTTTTTTACTTCTAACACTAGCATGATGTGGTCACAAAGAGAGAGAAAGATACAGACAGTCAAAAACAGAGAGAGAGAGAGAGGAGATGTGCGGGAGAGAGAGAGAGAGAGGGGGAGGATCGGGGGAGTGGGGGGGGGGGGGGATGTGGGTGTCAGAGAGAGAGAGAGAGAGAGAGAGAGAGAGAGAGATTATATTCCTTTTGTAAAATATTAACATACAACAAGCTGCGAGGGATAATAATTAGACAACTACAATACATCAATGATGTCAACTTTTTTTTTTTACTTCTAACACTAGCATGATGTAGTCACAAAGAGGAGAGAAAGATACAGACAGTCAAAAATACAGAGAGAGAGAGAGAGAGAGAGAGGAGAGAGAGAGAGAGAGAGAGAGAGAGAGAGAGAGAGAGAGACAAAGAGAGAGAGACAGAGAGAGACAGAGAGAGAGAGAGAGAGAGAGAGAGAGAGAGACTCGACACAAAATCTTAGACAGAAGTGAAGGGTATTGACTGTTGACAGCCATTATTGATTTTTCTGGCGGTTGTAGCGAGAAACGTCCCACAAGTCTGTATGGGGCTTGGGGTCTCTGCCTTCACTAGAATGCCATGTCTCTCCTCATCCCCTGTCTCCAAGCGAAAAAAAAAACAAA
>JADBJO010017305.1:5000-15000 GCA_016801955.1 Conus betulinus | reverse complement strand
TTTCGAAACCTGATTGTTTCTCCTCAGTGACCGCGGAAAGTGGTAATTTGACTCCTCTGCCTTTTCGGTTTTAAGAAGAATGCTATACCAGAAAAAGGCTGGTGTGCAATACCATAGTATGTTTGTTGAGTTTTCAAAAAACTAACTAAAGGTGCCACTAAGAAGCAAAAGAAAATCATGAAAGATCAAAACAAGCTACATTTTCTTGTGAAAAGTAGAAAATATAAAAAGATAACCTCTTAAGACACAAGTGCTGAGGCCCAGTTCTTGGAATGAATCCGCAAGGGACTAAATTACAATGAAACAATAAATTCCAAGGATAAGTACCGAGCACCATTCCAGCAACTTACAGAGCAGCTAGGTGTTGCAATGACTGCAAGAAATATTGAATTATAAACAAAGCTTGCTCTTATGTCTCAGATTATAGAAATAGGGGGTGATAAGCCTTCATATCTGCAGTGGTAGATGATTCTGCCTAACTAACAGTATGTGCTTGAGTGGGTGAATGGGGAATAAATAAATGCTTCTCAAAATGAACCTTCAGCAAGCTTATAGTCTCCAAAGCGGGAGACCATCTCCAATGGGGAGAAAGCTCACTAACATATAACTCCTGGTCAGATACCGGTATTTCGAAACCTGATTGTTTCATCCTCAGTGACCGCGGAAAGTGGTAATTTGACTCCTCTGCCTTTTCGGTTTTAAGAAGAATGCTATACCAGAAAAAGGCTGGTGTGCAATACCATAGTATGTTTGTTGAGTTTTCAAAAAAACTAACTAAAGGTGCCACCTAAGAAGCAAAAGAAAATCATGAAAGATCAAAACAAGCTACATTTTCTTGTGAAAAGTAGAAATATAAAAAACTCAACAAACATACTATGGTATTGCACACCAGCCTTTTTCTGGTATAGCGTTCTTCTTAAAACCGAAGAGGCAGAGGAGTCAAATTACCACTTCCGCGCGGTCACTGAGGATGAAACAATCAGGTTTCGAAATACCGGTATCTGACCAGGAGTTATATGTTAGTGAGCTTTCTCCCCCATTGGAGATGGTTTGGAGACTATAAGCTTGCTGAAGGTTCATTTTGAGAGGCATTTATTTATTCCCCATTCACCCCCACTCAAGCACATACTGTTAGTTAGGCAGAATCATCTACCACTGCAGATATGAAGGCTTATCACCCCCTATTTCTATAATCTGAGACATAAGAGCAAGCTTTGTTTATAATTATATATATATATATATATATATATATATATATATATATATATATATATATATATATATATATATATTTTCGATTATAAACAAAGCTTGCACTTGTGTTTTAGATTGAAGATACAGGGGAAGATAAGCATTCATATCTGCAGTGGTAGATATTTCTGCCTAACTAACAGTATGTGCTTGAGTGGGTAAATACTTCCCAAAATGAGCCTTCAGCAAGCTTATAGTCTCCAAGGAGGAGACAATCTCCAAAGAGGAGGATACTCACTAACATATCAATAGCTGGAATGGTGCTTGGTATTTATCCTTGGAATTTATTGGTTTCGTGTGTGTGTGTGTGTGTGTGTGTGTGTGTGTGTGTGTGTGTGTGTGTGTTCAATTATAAAACACAGTTTGCTCTTATGCCTTAGGTTGAAGAAAAAGGGGGAGATAAGCATTCACATCTGCATTTAATTCTGCCTAACTGGCAGTATGTGCTTGAGAGGGTGAATGGGGAATAATAAATGCTTCTTAAAATGAGCCTTCAGCAAGCTTATAGTCTCTAAGGGGGAGACAATCTCCAATAGGGAGGAAACTCACTAACATATAACTCCTGGTCAGATATACCGGTATTTCGAAACCTGATTGTTTCTCCTCAGTGAGCGCGGAAAGTAGTAACTTGACTCCTCTGCCTTTTCGGTTTTAAGAATGCTATCCCACAAAAAGGCTGGTGTGCAATACCATAGTATGTTTGTTCAGTTTTCAAAAGAAAAACCAAAGGTGCCACCTAAGAAGCAAGAGAAAATCACGAAAGAGCAAAACAAGCTTCATTTTCTTATGAAAAGTAGAAAATATCAAAAGATAACTTCTTAAGACACAAGTGCTGAGGGCCAGTTCTTGGAATGAATCCACAAGGGACTAAATTATAATAGACTAATGAATTCCAAATACTGGTATCTGACCAGGAGTTATATAAATATATATATATATATATATATATATATATATATATATATATATATATATATATATACTTTTAAAAATAGGATGGTAAAAGGATTTTAAAACTTCCTTTTACCATCCTATTTTTAACAGATGTTGCTCCCCAAGGGGTTGAGCACTTTAAGAATTTTATTAGGCATTTTAGTGGCATCTTTAGTGGCATTCTTGATATATATATATATATATATATATATATATATATATATATATATATATATATATATATATATATCTATATATATATATCAAAAATACTGTTAAAACGCCTAATAAAATTCTTAGAGTGCTCAACCCCTTGGGAGCAACATCTGTTAAAAACTTCCTTTTATCATCCTATTTTTAACATATATATATATATATATATATATATAGAGAGAGAGAGAGAGAGAGAGAGAGAGAGAGAGAGAGAGAGAGAGAGAGATGTGTGTGTGTGTGTGTGTGTGTGTGTGTGTGTGTGTGTGTGTGTGTGTGTGTGTGTGTGTGTGTGTGTGTGTGTGCATAGACAGACAGACAGAGAGATAAATGATAGTTTTGTACGACATAAACACATGGCCTTTTGTGAAATCTCAACGTTCTAAACTGTGGTTTTCATATGTCTTAACATCGTCTGCCAGCACGCAGTATCATTGCGCTTATAGACTAGTAGTCCAACACTTCCTTACCTTCAAAAAACTAGTAGTCCAACACTCCCTTATGTTTTTTTTTTTTTTTTTTTTTGGTTTTTTTTTTTTTCATGACTGAGTAACTTATAAAACTAGTAGTCCAACACTCTCTGACATGACTGAGTACCTTATAAACTAATAGCCCAACGCTCCCCCGACATGACTGAGTATCTTATAAACAATAGCCCAACATTCCCTGACATGACCGAGTACCTTATAACTAGAATTCCAACACTCCCTTATATGACTGAGTACATTATAGACTAATAGTCCAACACTCTCTTACATGACTGAGTATCTTATAAACTAGTAGTCTAACACTCCCTTACAACGACTGCTCTGTAGACTGCCAGCTTGGTACTTAGAGTGATGCCACGCTCTCCCCACACTCTGTTCAAAAGTCTGTCGAAGAAGCTTCTGCTTTTGCCAGTCTGTTCGACACTTCTTTATCCAAGCCACACGATGAAGACAAGCAGCTCACTACGTAAGTTAAGTTGTCAACATTGTTAAGGGTTGTGTCCTCGATCACGATCTTTGGTTGTGGAGGAGAGAGGCCGCGTGCTGGTTGGAGTATCACTTCTGTTTTCTGCAGTCTGATCGTCGAGCCAAAGGCCTTTGCTGCTGCAGACATTCAACTGGCAAGCTCTTGCAGGTATGGTTCGTTGGGTGCTGCAAGTGCACAGTATCGGCAAACAGGAAGTCTCTAGCAGGGGCTTCAAGAACTTTTGTTCTGGCCTTCAGGCGCCTTAAGTCGAAGAAGCAGCCATCACATTTGTAGTGGACAGTGATCCCTGCGTTGGCACTGGAGAGAGCAGATAACAGCATTGTGGCAAACATGATGCTGAACAGGGTTGGTGCCAGGACACATCCTTGCTTCACGGGGAAGGGGTCAGACACAATGCCGTTTTTCAGTACGCGAGCCATCATGCCGTCATGGAAGGATTGTATAATCTTGACAAACTTTGATGGGCTGCCAAGTTTGGACAGTATAGCCCACAGACCCTCGCGACTGACGATATCGAAAGCGTTTGGCAGGTCCACAAAGAGGATGTAGAGGTTCTGATTCTGTTCCCCGGCACTTCTCTTGCAGCTGGCGAACAGTAAAGATCATGTCGATTGTCTCTCTGTTGCTCCTGAAGCCACACTGGCTCTCAGAGACAACACACATCCAGCAAGTAGTGTATGATGCGATTCAAGATGACCCAGGCCATAATGTTTCCTGCTATGCTCAACAGTGAGATTCCTCTGTGTTTTGTCGCACGATGCTCTGTCGCCCTTGTTCTTGTACAGGTGAATGATGCTGGCATACTTGAAGTCTTGTGGTACTGCTCCCTCACCCCAGAACTGCTGCATCAGCTCAGTTAGCTTGTCGACCATGGCCTCTTCACCAACCTTGAAGATTTCAAGGGGAATGCCATCTGGGCCTGGTGCTTTTTCCAATTTGGAGCTGCTTGATCGCCTTCTGGATTTCCTCCTTAGTCGGTAGGTCGTCAAGCGATGTCAAAACTTAACGTTGGGCATGTCCCGAATTGCCTGCTGATCGATCTGAGATGGTCTATTCAATAGCTGGCTGAGGTGATCACACCATCGCTGTATAATATCACTCTTCTCAGTAAGCAGAGTGCCATCAGCTGTCCGTACAGGTGCCATGGCATTGGAGGAGGGGCCATAGACAGTCTTCAGGCCTGCAAAGGACTTCTTGGAGTTGTGTTCATCAGCGTGCCGTTGTAACTCTGCAGCCTTATCTTTCCACCAATTGTCCTCCATCTGTCTCAGCTCAGCCTGACCTTTGCCTCTGAGATGCTGCAGACGATTATGCTTGGCTGTTGATCCCCTGTCGTTGAGCCAGCCTGCGTGGGCTTCGTGCTTCTGCTGTAGCAGTCTGCCGATCTCTGTGTCGTTGCTGTCGAACCAGTCCTGGTGTTTCCTCTTTGGGTGCCCAAGAGACAGCCTGGCAGAGTCGTAGACCTCGTTTCTGATGTTTAACCAGGCCTTTTCTAAGTCAGCTTCATCTGGTAAACTATTGAGCTGGTTAGCAAGGTCGGTCACGAAGTTTTCTTTGTCGCTGGATCATTCAGTTTCTGGACATCCAGTTTCTTTCTTGATATCAGCTTTCTGGCGTCTGTGGGTGCTAGCGATGGAGAAGGAGCACCTCAGCAGCACGTGGTCAGTCCAGCAGTCCCCTGTCCTCATTGCTCTTGTGATGTGGACATCCTGGATGTCACGCCGCCTAGATCACATAGTCGATCAAGTGCCAGTGTCTGGAGCGAGTGTGCATCCAGGTGGCCTTGTTGATGTCCAGTGGCTGGAACAATGCGTTGGTGATGGTCAGACCAAACTCGGCGCAGAGTATAAGAAGCAGCTGGCCATTTGAGTTTTCCTGTCCCACCCCCATGCGGCCCGATGATATTCAACCAAGACTGGGAGTCCCTGCCCACACGAGAGTTGAGGTCCCCAGGAAATAAAAAGCTTGTCATCCTTTGGGGTACTGAATAGCAAGCTTGAGAGGCTCTGGTAGAACAGTTCCTTCTGTTCTTGGGTATAGGTCATGGTGGGGGCGTACGCACAGATGAGTGTCAGATGCTGCTTTCCTTGGAGAGGCAGTCTCATAGTCATCAGACGATCACCAATTCCTTTGGGAGAGACTCTGGGTTCTTGGCCAGCGAGGTGCGGATGGCAAGTCCACTCCTGCTTCTCGTTTGTTCTTTGTGGCAGATCTTTTTGAATGATTTCGACAGCGTTGTTAGATGTCCGGTCAGCTGTGGTATGCTGACAGGATGGGGTGAGGCAAGCTTTCTGTAGGCCACCTTTTCTAGTCCCCTCCCCATGAGGGTGGAAGCAGTGCTATCCCTGACTACGGCTGCCCCGTTGCCAAGGTGACTGCCAAACCTACCTACTCTTGCCCAGGTGAGTAGAGTGACGACCATCCTGCCCTGACCACCTGAGTGCAGGTCCGTGACAAGCAGCTCCCAGTACCATCTCTCACCTGCCATCGTCACCACTCGCCTGTCGCCCCAGGACTTCGGCAAGCAGAAACGAGAGGTGGAGTCAATGAATCCTGGGCAAAGAAGTATATGGAGGCCGTGGGTTGCCCAAGCACCACGCCCCCCCCCCCCCCCCCCCCCCCCCCCCCCCCCCCCCCCCCACGGTCCGAGCCGCTATTGCCAAGAGGGATGCAGGGCATAACATCTTGACTACGACTGGACTGCAGGAGCTGCCGGAATGATGATGGAGTTCACAACCAAGCCGTCTTAAGGGCTCCACTCGGATTTTTCGTTAGAGGTTTACTCCCGAAACCTTTGCCTTTCCCAAGGCAGCCTGCAAGGCAGCAGGACTCATTACCCGTGGTTGGGAGACTCATGGAGGGTGGGGTCTTATATCTACCCATGCAGGTCTGAAGACCTGCCCACTGCCCACAAAGTCATGCCAGGAACTGTTGGACTATTAATTTATAAGGTACCGAGTACCTTATAAACTAGTAGTCCAACACCTTATAAACTAGTAGTCCAACACTCCTTTACATGACAGAATATCTTATAAACTAGTAGTCCAACACTCCCTGGCATGACTGAGTACCTTATAAACTAGTAGTCCAACACTCCTTTACATGACAGAATATCTTATAAACTAGTAGTCCAACACTCCCTGGCATGACTGAGTACCTTATAAACTAGTATCCCAACACTCCTTTACATGACAGAATATCTTATAAACTAGTAGTCCAACAGTTTTTGACGTGACTGAGTACCGACACACTTCCCTGATATGCACTAATTCCACGTCACATTTTATGTGAATCGGTACACCCAGAGAGAGAGAGAGAGAGAGAGAGAGAGAGAGAGAGAGAGAGAGAGAGAGAGAGACGATAAACGATAAATGATAAACGATAATTTATTCGGTTAGGCCACAGCCCCATTTGAAGGGGATGAGTAATAAGGAACATAATTAAAGATGATATTTTTTTATCACAAAAATTCAAACATTCTTAACAAACGCACATCACCTAGGTCAAAGCACTCTTCTTTTAAATGATTTGTACAGATATAAAGCAAGGTTTCTTGCAACGTTGTAATTTTTTTGTCGACAAAAGACAGACTAACATGAACAGTGCAGGACGTCGTTGATGTTTTTCTTTCCCTTGTTGAGAAGGTTCTTTTCTTTGAACAAAAATGTTTTACAATCGCCATGACATGTACAGAATCATTACACCATACGCAATACAAGTCACAACCAATATGATAAAGGAAATAAAAGAGCGACGGATAACATAGTATTCATTGTATTTTGTGCATAGGCAGCGCTATTACAATGAATACAGCGCCGTTATTGTAAGAAAGCAAAATGATAAAGTAAGGTAAACAGACAAACGAACAAACCGTCAGTCAAAAACAATGACCAACCCAACTCAGGACATTTTGCTCTCTGAAACCCCTACCCCTGATCACCCTCACCTATCCACCCACCCACCCACCCCACTCATCTCCATATTGTCTCACCCTCTTTTTTCACCCCCCCCCCCCCCCTCTCCTATCCCTATGCACTCACACAGACGCACAGACGCGCGCGCACACACACACACACACACACACACACACACACACACACACACACACACACGCACGCACGCACGCACGCACGCACGCACGCACGCACACACACACACACACACACACACACACACATCTTCTATTTTATTTCTCTGTGACTAGATAGCATTCTATTGACATAAGATTTATAAACTGTCTTATTGTTAATGCATTAGTCATGTTATTTGACAGACACACAAATTTCCTAATCTCTTTTCTTGTTTTTAATTGATACCAAGAAACTAGGTTTTTTTTAATTGATGTCAATAGATTAGGAGATAATTTGATTCATTTGGGTTTGTGCACATAAGGTGGAACTACGATTTTGGTCACCACAATGGTCGGAGGCCTTCAAACAAATAAACAACATGCCGATTTTACATGGCAGAAAAATGTGAATGAAAGCCAGCACTTCAACGACAGCTGCACTACCGCCGCCACCTCCATCGATTCCGACCATGACATCGGCGCCAGTAATGGTACAACAGATACTGTTCAGTAAATAATCGGAATACTGTCATAGTCGACTGTAACGGAGATGGCTACAGTCGTAGTACCCCATTGCCATCATTATTTTGTTACAAATAACGTACTCCCAAATAGCATTGTATGCAAGCCACTTTACCATGAATTTATCATGACGCATTTCAAGACTGTGAACATATATGTCAATTTTTCTGATTTAAAAAAAAAAATTCTCAAAAAAGGCTACAATATTGTTTTATTTTGTTTATACGACAATTGTAAACAAAATATTTTGCGTGTAAAAGGATAAAACTAAGGCCTTCTCTCAGTTTGTCTTTTGTCACAACTATTAAGGGTTAGACAAGAATTCAACGATAACTTATCACAGTGTGTACATTTACTTTTTTAAGCAATTCTCAAACTCATTCCAGAATGATTGAACATGCACACATTCCCATGAATAGTGAAACACCGGTTTTGTTGTTGTTGTTGTTGTTGTTGTTGTTTGTTTTTTTTTTGTTTGTTTGTTTGTGTTTTTCTCTATTGCAAAACTGCCTGTTATACGCATCTCTTTAAGAATGGAATTTCTTGCAAGAATCCTGCTATTATAATTTTGATCTGGAACCGCCGTAACCTGATTTCTGAAATTTTGTTTGTATTGTGGAAAACCTTTGGCCACAGGATCTGTCTATTAAATACTCTTTCCAAATGTACACATGCAACTGGCAATTTTGCGTCACCAAGCATTATTTTTATGAGGGGCTTTTGGCCCTTTTTTGTTTTTAATAATTGTATCTAGAGCTCTCGTTCTTTGATTACAATGATTACAGGTGACCTTAACTTTGTTTTTCCTCATGTAAGTTTTGATGCTGTCCATGGATCCTAGGAAAGCCAAAGGACGCGCATTAAATTGGTATTTTGCATTAAATTCATCGAAATATAAGGAAGAGCCATTTTCCTTCAGTAGATCTTTTACATAATAAATATTTTTGTCCGTCCAATCTTTGAAAATATATCCTTTGGTTATTGATTTTAAATCTATAGTTCAGAAATGTGGGTTCCATAAGAAATTCTTCTGGAGTGGTTATTTTAGTTCGATCATAAAGTATTGGATAAGCGTCAAAAACATCTTTCCAGAATTTATTCACTCTAGATTTCTTGTGTATTAGATAAGTTACACTGAAGTTTTCCTCTAAAAATTAGTCCATTTTGGTTTTGTGTCTCCAATATGTCAATGATATTTTAACGGAATAAGTTTTTTGTCGTAGATCTGCCAGAACAGGACATAAAAATACAAACTGAAGTTCATCTTCCCTACCAGATTTACACAATGGACACAACAAATCCTTTAATGTATGGATATTATATCGTTGATGATGTACAGCAATATCCGAAAGACAAAACCTGGATTTTGTTAGTTCATTTTATAAATCTATTCAAATTCACAGACAGATAAGCTTCTGCTTCTACTAAATGATTACTTTTCAGCAATCTAGATAATGGAATTCGTTCGCTGCTTTGAATATGGCTATCCCAGTCCTGCCATCTGCAATCTATTATTCGTTGCTTGAAACAAGCCAAGAAACTACTGACACAGCCAGTCTCTTGTTCTAACCATGCAAACGAAAAACCATAATTACATAAACATTTACTAATGCCCGATGCCCACGTAGTTTTCCCTCTCATATCCAGGTCAAACAATGTTTTATAAGCTTTGGCTGGCAATCTATTATGCCTCATACGTAACAGTTAATCCAGTATCTTACACATTTTATATATGAATTCAAATGAATAGGGAATCTACCAAGTTCTTCATACGTCAAGTCATTTGGGGCACGCCTATCGACGTTCAAAAACCGTTTCATAGCAAATAAGTGCATTTTTCTATATCGTGTTCTTTCTCCAACCCCAAATCTCAGCGCCATACTGAACTATACTATAGGCTGGACCTGGGTATCAAACATTCTGAAAAACAGTTTTACTGACTCGTTTTCAAACTTATACAAGACGCTTAAAATAGCCATAACAACCCACTTCCCTTTACCCACAAGATCTTGACACGCAAACAAAAAACTTTGTAGGCAT
>JADBJO010017304.1:15000-38020 GCA_016801955.1 Conus betulinus | reverse complement strand
TCGGCTCCCTGTCAGGCCGCACTGTCTCCTCAAACAGCACCGCCTCCTAGCCGCCCCCCTCTCCCGTCCCACTGTCAAAACCCCAACAGCGTTGTCCTTACCCGAACCACCTCCCCCCCGGTCCGCTTTCTCGCTTTTTGCGCCCCCTCTGTCGTCCCCCCGCACCAAACAACCCCCACACCGTCAGCCTCCCCTTCCCGAGCACCCCTTCCCCGGAGTCTCTCAGCTCCACCCCCCCACCATACTCACCACACCCACAAACGAAACCCGCGTTCCATTTCCCTTGTACCCAAACCATTCCCACAGACCACATCTCTGGGCCCTCCCCGCCACCACAACCCACCCCGTTTCAACCCCCATAACTCAACCACCCTACACACCGTACCCCCCACAAATCCCCAGACACAATATTTCCTGGTTTGCTCCATCCTTCACCACGCAGGAGAACCGACTTTGACCCGTTTTGCTTACCATAGCCTCCCCTTACGCTCCTGAAAGCAGCACTCAGCAACACTAAACTACACACGGGTACGTATACTCCGCTATCTAACCCAGAAAACCGGCACCACAATTTCGAGGAACACGCGTAAACACCAGAGCAACTCGTCCCATTGTCCTCAACCCGTATCATCCGTCGCCCTTCCCTTCCTCACTCGACCCCTACATGACCCCACCAGGACAACAATCATCCACCGTAGAGACCCACAAAACCCCAACACGAGACCAACTGAGAACAATCAACGCACCGACCTCTGTACATCACGAACATCCCCAACGGGTCCATATACCAGGAACACCATTAAAAACTGCTGGTTACCAAAGAACCCTAATTTGTTTTATTTTTTTTTGCATGTCCCACCACAACTTGCGCACACCCCCCTCAGCAGGCAGAAGAAGTGCACCACGCCGCTCATCCGACACCCACCGTCCCCGCCCCCGCCCGCATAGGTCACGCCAGCCGCCCCCCCCCCCCCCGCACCACCACGGCCCTCCCCAACACGGCAGCATGTCACAACCATACGATCACCGTCCGTCCACCCCCAGGAAGGCACCCCCACCGGCGGGGCCCCACCTGCCCCCCCTCCACCAGAGCCCCCCCGCGTCCTTCCCCCCGGTTGGTGCTTCACGTGGCGCTGCACATTATGAATCTAACCCCGCCACCCCAACGAACCCGATCCGACCCCACCTCCTCCGCCCCTACTGGCCGCCTCCTTGATTCGTCCAGCCGGAACAGCCGGCGTGGTGAGTCCTCCCACAAAAGGCAAGGGCACGCCCACAAGATCAAAACCCCTCCCGCTCCACCGCCAGCCCCCATGGACGCGCCGATACCCCCCAGGTACACCGACGGAACAAGGCCACCACAGACGTGCAGATTACATCCCCGAGGACAGTCGAACACTTAGAAGGTCACCCTGAGACAAACAGCAAAAAAAGCCAGGCATGACAAACAACAAGAAAGGCACCACCACTAAAAGTACACCAACCCCTGCGACCCAAACTTCCAGATACATTTTTTTTTTCCATGCTGATCGATGAGACTGAGGAAATAGATTAACACCGTCAAGCAAACGAGCCGAAGCCACACGAAGCAACCAAACAAAGATAGAGCAAAGACACCACACCCACCCCACACGCAGAGTAAGAGCAAGACCAAAGAGAAACGACAATCAGACCAGCGGCTGTACTCCTACCGATTCCTTTCATAAATAAGTCACCGCACGAACCCCCCAACCCCGACCTCCAACCAGGCCCGAGAGCTACCAGGGGCACCTGCCGTGTTGCGTCCGGAAATTTGAACCCCCACGACCCAACACTCTAAGAACGCATCCTAAGTGGAAAAAGGCAACCGACTGCCCTGCTCGGTCCACCGTCTTCAACAAACCCTGGCTGCCAGCAAACCAACCCCACATCCCCCAACGCTGGGATAGAGCGCCACAGAGTCGACAGGCCAAACGAACAGACCCACTGACTTGATAGGGATTCGAATCACGACTCCCAGCGGGAGTCCAGCGACGCTAACACACTTCGCTACGGCGGCTGGTCAAAAGACACATACAAACTTAGGTTACTTTCCAAAATCACAATGACTGGAAACGCTGTCGGGAATAATTATAACTGGTCTGCATTCTGTTAATTGACAAGCACCCATAGTTAACAAAGTCATCAAGAAAGGTCCCATGTTTTAAATATTCTAGTAAATGAAAGCAAAGTCTAATGTCAACATAGATATGTAATATCCCGTCTACATTATATACCTCCCGAATTACACCCACTGCTCCTTGTGTGTTAGGTATTAAACCAAACATCGGCGTTGCATGTCGATAGTGCTTCCATTTTTCTTTAAGATAAACTTGATAGCGGGTACTGGAGCACAAGATGTTAGAAAATCCTCATGTCCCTACAAAATTAACAAACGCTCAAAGCACTCTTTTCCCCATCACCGCCTTCTCTCTGCTCCACTGTGATTGAAAGATGCCTGAAGATGTTTCAGTTTGATACTGACCTGTAATTTTACCTTCATTGTCAATTTGCTGAAATCAAGTAGTTACTCTATACTTTTTATTGTGTGTGTATGACCACAGTGACAATGGTAAGGAGTGATAGAAAAGACGACGATGATAACGTCCACGAGGACGACGGCAATGGAGACTGACCTTCAGACGAGATGTGAAAGAGCCTCTGCAGCTTCAACAGGATGGGAAAAGAAGTCACCTTTGGTCTCTGTCCGCATTCTGTGCCGTGAAGGAGGCGACTTCAGGTTACCACACTGCTAAAGCTTCCGACACACGTAGCGACTCGCTCCCCGCTAATCACCGGATGGTTGTCGTTTACGTCAGAAAGCGTGACGGTCAGGTGGCTGAAATAATACAAAAGACCAAAAGGAAAACCCAGGTTCACACACCACACACAAACCACACACACACACACACACACACCACACACACACAGAATTATAAATGAGAGGGTTTTTTCTTATTGTGTGTGTGTGTGTGCGTGTGTGTGTGTGTGTGTGTGTGTGTGTGTGTGTGTGTGTGTGTGTGTGTGGTGTGTGTGTGCTGCGTGTGTGTGTGTGGGTGTGTGTGTGTGTGTGTGTGGTGTGTGTGTGTGTGTGTGTGTGTGTGTGCATGCTGTCCATCCGTTTGTATGTATGTGCGTGTATGTCTACACTCACTCGCCTTCAAACATAACTCTCTCCATTGTGTTCTGGATTCCTCAATGAAGCCCCGAAAAACACATCCTGAATATTCTTACTAGTGTAAAATGAGCAAAGTCACTGTATTTCAACAGATTCGACCTTGATATTCGACGGAAACAAGCTGTCTCTGAAAAAGCGAGGCATATGGTACAGTTTTAATACAGGGTCCCTGAAATCAATGCTGCCGGAAAAGTAGCAGTTATCCTGTTGGTAGAAATGCTTTCTTACCCAAAAGGCTATCTGTGGTAAGTTTTTGGTTCCTTTAGTGTCGTTGACCAGAATCTTCAGCACCACCACTTCAGCAAATCTCTGTCCCATTCTGAGGGCGACAGTGACGACCCCCCTAGAGGCGTTCACATTGAACCATGTCTGAAATAAAGTACGCATTAACTGACTGAGAATTCTGAGTCACTCGAGTGATACTTTGTGACCTACTCTTTACAAACAGTGTCTGTTTGCCTTGGGATACATTAATTAAACATATACCTATCACTGATTTTATGTCGATGTTGGTATTTGTTTCTGCGACATTTCTTTCTGGAAAGCAGAGTGCAACAACAAGGTTGAATTTAACATACACAGAGACGGAATGTTAACGAAACGGACATGGTTCAAAATAAAGAGGAAATCTATAAACGGACACCATCCAACGCTACGAGTGCATGAAAAATACACAGCAGGAATAACGCTGTTTTATACCTAGGGGTTTGATACGAAAGAAACTTTAAAAAATTGAGTATAGGACATTAAACAAAACAGGAAAGCAATAAAGGGACCGGAACAGGAATCATACAAAAGAAAATCATTTAGGAACAGCAAAAAGTTAGAAATGCAAGATGTCACAGGCAAAGAGAAACAATCGTTACAAGTACAAAAACTACAGAGACGCTCAGGTAGTGAGGCCATCTGTCCGTGGTTGCTGGGATTCCTGCACGCTGTAACACGAAATGCATCACCTGGCTGTAGCTTCTGCCTCCCCGTGCTCGTTTTGGCCGGTTCTGCTTTGACAGACCTCCTAAACACCGCAAAGAAGCACCACTCGGTACACGCAGAGACTGTTATGACAAACCAGGCACCCACAGAGCCCTACGCAAGATCAGAGCACCAACAGACAACGCGCATAAGAGACACCACAAACCGCCAAAGACCATGAGGCGGGTCGCCTCACAGAACACGAGACGCAAGACATCTAAGCGCCGATCGACAATTACCGCAAATAGAAACCTGTACCCAACAAACCCCCAGAAACCCACTAACCACTCAAACCACACAAAAAAGAAAACACGGTCCCTAACAGTCACACAAAAAAAGTCAACACCACCGATCTCGCACCACGCGGCGGCAGAAGGGAGACAAACGATAACGAAGCCAAACACAACAACAGATAAAAGCACACCCAAAAGATTTAACGCTTACATCGACAAAACCCCCAACAGAAAACCCACCGTACCATCCGAGGCCCGCAATGCCACGAAGACCACAAAGAGCGTTAGTGGGGGGAGTGCCGTCGCTGTCGCTGTGCGGCCACAACCCCCACAACGTCACGTGTTGCCTGTTTTCGACCCGGAGCTGGCCCGGGCTTTCAGTGTTTGTTTGTCCTTTTTGCACCGCCCACAGACCCACCACGCCAGCTGTGTGCCCCGCGGTCCCCGTGAAAGAGACAGATAGCAACGTCAGACGATCTGATTCTTACCTATGCAATTATTGACCATGCTCCGAAAGAAAAAAAAACAAGTGGAGACAAAGCGACCAGCCAACTATTTTTGAACACACAAGCACCGACCTTAAGCCTTACACCCTAAGTCACACAACACCGGAGACACCCAAGCCGTTGATGTACTTGTGACAGAAGGACTCATTATTATTTTCTCGGTCATGAAAAAGTCCCTCCACACTTCAAATTTTGCTAACAACCCACAAGACACCGTTTCACCACATGCCCCCCCTTCAGCACAACACACAAACAACTATTGCCCCAGCAGACGACACCCCCGACTCACAGAACAACCCGCACTAACCCTTGCCATCCTCGGCAGCTACGACTCCTCTCCCGTGGTCCGGTGCCTAATTCCAACGCTGTCCTGTAGATGTTCCGACCATGCTTGTGGCGCAGGCATGTCTGCGGCCTGTCCAACACACACACACGCCGGTCCTCCCCTCCGCTGCGTTCGTTCCGCCGCGCCTGGCCCCGCCGTCGCCTCCTTTCGGCTCTCCTTCGCTCCTCCTCTTTTCCCCCCGTAACACAAAAAGACCCCCCACCGTACAAAAGCCAGAGGCCCATACTTCACAATGACCAACCCAAAAGAGAGCCCGCAAGAGTAGAAGGAGCAGAAATTTGCTGGTTTTTTTTCCAGCTTCACACCCATGTGCCTGTATTTCGTCGCTTCCCCCTCGTCAGTTCGGTCTGTTCATGGTCCCCTGTGGCGGGCCGGCGGTCCTGGCCTGGACTGACTAGGGGCCGTCCTCCCTGGCTTCAGTGACTCACGCGAATACTGGGCGTCAGTAGGTGATTGTCTGCGCCTACCGGGGGACGCGACCGGCCCCACTGACCTCCACCAAGTGACTCGACAGCTTGCCCCCAGGGTTTCGTGGGTTGGCCTCAGTAAAAGACAAATGTACGAACACGCCATTGCGGGGCAACCCCGACGGACAGCTGCACGCCACAAAAGGACAGAACATGTAGTGGCAAGCCAAGCCGAACAACCCAAAGCGCAGTTATAAATGCAGAAACGGAAGACCCAACCACCGCGAACAACGGAAACAGGTTACTACACCACTGACAAAGAGAGAACCTATACGGAAAGTAATGATTAGAAGAATAACTCTTCGCAGTTTTCAAAAGGTCTGCAAGTATAATTCCTGGGTGAAGATTGGATCAACTCCTTTCAGCTGGAAAGGGCACATGCAATGAAATTTCATGCGCATAACATATTCTGGATGCTTTCCACAGTCACTATGAATAAAAGAAGAGAGAGAGAGAGAGCGAGAGCGAGAGAGAGAACGCTAGAGAGGCGAGACCACAAAAGAAGCGCGGGCGCGGCGCCGCACCTCTGCTTTGTGCTCGCCCCCTATGGCACCTCTGATCTCTTGTCCACAACCCTGGCCCCGCGCTCCCCTTCGCCCCCTTACATGTCCCCCCCCGCTTCCCCTCGCCTCTCCCCGCCCTGTCTCGTCGCCCCCCCCCCCCCAAATCCTTGGGCTTGGTAGACACCCCACCCAGACAAGATTACTTAGCTGACAGCACAGAACCAACCGCGCCACTCACCCCTCACGATCGAATCTTATCCCCCTCTCTCACCACACCCCCAATTCTGACCCCTCCCCCCCCACACCTACCACCGCACCCTCACACGGCAAATTCTCCCAGACTCTGTGTTCTTATAGCCTTGGTCCTTATGCCCCGGATTGTTCGATAGGCCGCAGTCCAAAGCTTGGTCGTCAGACAGGACGTCACGTCGTCTTCAGGGAAACCCACCAGGAACGAGACACTGCACTGAATGCCAGTCACTTCGGCTGTGTATGAATAGTTCGTCGTCTAATCCAACAAAAAGCAGTGACATATTATCTACAAAGGATGTCATTATTTGCCTAGCGACGAGCTCCTTCTCTCTCTCTCTCTCTCAGACTCTCTCAGACTCTTCCCTCTCTCAGCCTCTGGACCGCTCTTCTCTTCTATCGTTTAGTTTGTTTGCTGTACGGGGTAGACAGGAAACCCGACAATTGGAGTCATGGACGCGCATCACGCAACGCAAACGTCAGTGTAGGGAATTGGACCTAAACTACTGATGAGAACTGTTAGGGACTGGGTTAATAAATGCCCAGCGGGAATGCGTTTTCATGGGAACCCCCACAACCAAGATTGCAGATCGGCCACAGATTTAACACCCACCTGACATGCTTGGTTAGCACCCCTATATATATGGGAGGAAAGGGGAGGGGAAGCTTGGTTTGGCTTGCTGGTTGTATTTTTTACAGTTGTGCGCTAAATCGCTACCCCCCAGGAATGGCCCTCCACCACCAACCACACCCATGACAACCCCCAGCTCCGCTCTACAACCATGATTTTGGCTTGTTCCGGCATCTAAAAACAAATGAATTTTTCGACACACAGTTATTCTTAAAACGAACGCCACCCAACTGAACTGAATTGTCTTGGAAAGGGAGGTTATCTTCGGGGGTTTTGAATAGGGGCTTATCGAAAACGCCGTTAGATAACTTAGATAGATAGTAAATGTGTGTGTGTGTGTGTGTGTGTTGTGTGTGTGTGTGTGTGTGTGTGTGTGTGTGTGTGTGTGCGTGATGCGTGCATGTGTGCGTTCGTGCGTGCGCGCGCGCGCGCGCGTGTGTGTGTGTGTTTTACGGTAGTATCTATAACATGTCAGTGCTTGTTTGGCTCAGTGGTAGAGTCGGACGTAGTGAGGTCGAAACATACTGGTGCCTTAGACAGAAATTGCCATGTTTTTGCTATCTTAACAGTATGTCGTTCTTGCAGTATCACTGCTGTGTTACATAGGTTCCTACCGTTCCAGACAACACCCTCCTTTCCTCTGTCTCTCTAATATTACTCCTGACATCAATGTCCATGTCCGTAATAGCCCTATTATATGAGGATGACTTGTATCTCATATTATGACAAGCTGCATTTAACCCGTTGTATCCTGTCTTAAGAATGCAGCGAGAACCCTCTCAAACGTGCATGTTTGATAAAGCAGCTTTTTCATAATTTAACGAGAGGAGTTGTCAGGCACACGGAAAGAAAAATTTTAAACGCCTGTGTAGTTGAAAAGGTTAAGCGCGAGTGAAGGGAGTTAAATGTGTGGAAAGGAAACGGCGTATGATTGTCGTTCTTAAAGGGCAGGTCACTTCCTTTGTTTTGAATGTGAGCTGTGTTAAGAAAAATTGGGTAAAAAGCTAAACACATTGGAAGTGAGTGTGGAGAGAGATTCGAGCAACAGCGCTGATAGAATGGAAAAGGGGCCCGCCGACTGTCAGGCCCATTTAATACAGCCATGAGTCTGTAGCATGCTTACGCATGTATTTGCTAGGAAGTGATTTAGACAAGACTACGCCGTTATGGTAACAGTAGCAAAGTAGACGAGGCTGTGACTGGAGGGAGAGTCGGGTGAGCTACGGGAGCCATACCCCCCTGCCAGAAAGATGTCGGAAGGAACAGCCAGAGACAGCCAGAGATAGTTGTATGCTGTCCAAAGGTGCAGAGGCGAAGTCGGAGATCGCCGTAGAGTTATGCTCTGGGGAAACCAAGCGAAAAGGGTAGGTGGAAACATGTATGTTGTCCACCATAGACGCTTGTGATTTGATGAAGAGGAATGAAGGTACCGATATTTGTGATGAACTGACCCCAGGAGAAATATAAAGTGAACTATGATCTGTGAACAGACTGAATAATAAACCCCACCAGTGCTGTGTATGAAAATGGGAGAAGAGGAGATACTGGGGGAAATGAACTTTTAAAACCTGGTGTTTAGCGCCTTGTGAGTTGTGTGGAGGTGGATGCCTGTTGTGTAATGGAGTATTGGCTGTATTCATGCATGCATGTGTAAATATTTGTGCATGAATCAGCAGCTTGACAGGAGTACACATGGATAACTATTACATCACCCATTTTTTTCAACGTAGTTCTGCAAATTCAATCGTATAAACGCTTTGATCAGTAAAAAATGTTTTAAAAGGAGTTAATGTAAGTCTGCCAGATAACATAGACAAAAAGAATTACAGACATAACACGACGCGTTTCGACCTCTTAGGTCTTCTCCAGGCAAGAGAAAACAATATTACGAACGACACCTATCTTGTGCCGAATTTGAGTAGCTAATTGAGTTCTTCGTTTTCACAGTCCTGGACGTTGTTCATCTTGCCTGGAGAACTAAGACAGAAACGCATTGTGTTTTGCCTGTAATCAATTTATCCATTTTGATTGGTGGATTTATTTAATTTTCCTTTTAAAATTTGTATCGATTTCTGCCTGCTGTCACCTCATTTTGAAACTAACAGTAACACGATTTGGAAATCGCAAACTCTGGACCTTTCACCAGGTTCTTTTTGCACTCGCTTGATAACAAAAGTTTCCATCTCTGTCTTCTTTTATGGGGCTATGATGGACTGGGTTGTATGTCATGCTGTGCTTGGCTGATTGGGGTTCGGCTTAATAGGAATTGTTTGTGTGCATATGGGTACGTGTACAAACGTGTATGGATCAAGTGTACACGCACACACATATGCACGCAAACAAACAACTCACTCACTCATTCTCTCTCTCTCTCTCTCTCTCTCTCTCACACACACACACACACACACACACACACACACACACACACACACACACATTCGGCATAGTATGTAAAGTGTACAGTAGTATACCCCTGCATTCAACACGTAAGTACCACAGGCCGACCTACCTGAAGAAACAACCGGGGGACTCAGAAACACCGTGTTCTCCTTAACTTTTGCTGCTGTAGTTGCTCTGAAAGCGGGGCGTCTCGTCGTTGTCGTCGGTAATGCTGATGGTGAGCGGGGCGCCCGTGCGACGACCCCCACCATCCGTGGCTACTACAGTCATCAGGTAGGTGTCTCTGGTCTCTCGGTCCAGTCTGTCGTCTGCGGTTTGTATCTCCCCGGTCATTGGGTTGATGGAAAACCTGGCGTAAGAGGAACGCTTAACTTTGGGAAATTTGCCACGAAGAAAAGCGTTAGTATTCGACGTTTGACGCCAGATTACCACGTATCTGCAATCTGACGTGACGGGATATAAACACGTGAAAGGTAGGAAAAACTGATGGGACACATGAATAAAAACCGAAAATCTGACGTTTGACCAACACGTACCTACTGAAAACCTGACGCTAGGCAACGATCATTGCTGAAAATCTTACGTGACATAAACACGAACTGAAAATCTGACGTGAGACGAATACGTACATATCACAGATCTGACGACAGAAAAAACACGGAAGTGTTTGAAATTTGACATTAAACAAATACGTGACTATTGGATAGCTGGTGTAAATCGGCGTGCTGGCAATCGGGCCTAAAGCAGAAATGTATTATGAAAACCTTGAATTCTGAAAACTTGACAGATGTATACACGCATCTAACTCTTGGCATGAGACATACATTTTGACAACCAGGTGACACACATTCATATCGAAAACCTGGCCTGAAACATACATTTTGAAAAGCAGGCTAAAATTACACATACACATATCAGAAAAAATGCGAAAGACATGCACGAATCGAAAACCTATCTCGAGACATATTTTTGCTAATCAGGCTGAAGTATACCCTATATTGAAAATGTGTGACGTGAGACAAATTTTGAACAGCATTCATGCACTGAAAATCCCAGAGTGAGGCGTACACATACCGAAAACATGGCGTAAGACTCGCAAAGTTCCAAAATCAAGCATGTGACAAAGACTTTTCAAACCTGATAAGAAGACACACACGAACAAAGAACCTTGCGTGTGACAAGCACGTACTAGAGACCTGATTTGACCCTCAAGCACACTGGCATAAGACCAAAGGTTGCCGAAACTTGGCGTATGACAAACATCTAATAAAAACCTCATGTTTGATAAACCCATATTAAAGCTCTGGTGTAAGAAAAACACTATTGAAACCCTGGAGTAAGGCAAACATGTTTTATTTAGGCATATAGAATGACACATTCACGTGCTGAAAACCTGAAGTGAGACACTTAATTGTTCCTCCCCAAATGTTTGATAGTTTATCGCCACCAAAAAGTTTTTTTTTTTAATATTACCTCGAATGTTAGTAAAAGCCAGAGCCATCTCCGTTTCTATTTCCCAGGTATATTTTGACTACCTTACCTATTTTCACCAATGAACAAGAGCGTCAAACCACCCACTGAAAACCTTGACGTGAGTGGCACTGTCTTCATCTGTCCGTGGGGGCATGGGTGGTTGAGTCTGTGGGGTGTGCTCGACAGCTGGAGGGTGGTGTTTTTCGCCAGTGGGCTCTGCAGTTATGAAATACGGGCTGGTACACCCATGGGGATGCTACTTTAAGGCTGTTAAGAGTTGCATCCTGTAGTCTGATTTACCTCTGTTCAGGAGCAGTTATGTCCCTTGGTATCTTAATGGAGTGTCCTGCTCGTGCCTGTACCCATCGTCAACACTGCGCAGGCCACCAAGGGTGGTACAGGACTGCTCAAAAGGCAGGTGAAGACAGTGCTTCTCTGGGTCCTCCCCAGCACCTTCGGTGTTTCTTTTTTTCTTTTCACCGCAACATACAGAGGTCTCTACCAACATCAGTGAAAAAAAGAAAACTACTTCGCCATAGCTATGTAATGAGATCAAATGGCCTTGCTAAAACAATGCTCCAGGGGAATGTTGAAGGAGGGAGACAGACCGAAAGACTGATGAAAAAAAAAAAAAGCGCAGGGACAGACAATCTTGCAGGGAGGACAGGGAAACTACTTGAGAGATCCAAGCCTTAGCGCACACCCGACTGAACCCGAGTAACTGGGTAGAATGTTCTTCCGTTTGGTGTTCAATGACTTGCCACGGTGGCATTAATCCACAACAAAAACCACATATTATCTATTCATGTACGATTAAACCGACATATACATGCAGCACATGCGCATGAACGCGCGCTCCACCCAGTGTCTCTCTCCCTCCCCTTTTCTTTTTTTTTTTTCTGGACGTTATTTAAAATTCCGAAAAGTCTTCTACGTGTACGTAGATAAACAATGGAATCTGAAAAAAAAATCTCACTCACCTTGCTGCATCACCTTCCAAAGAATAGGAAATTTCCCCAAAACGGCCAGAATCCTCATCAGACGCCTATAACGAGAGAGAGAGAGAGAGAGAGAGAGAGAGGAGAGAGAGAGAGAGAGAGAGAGAGAGAGAGAGAGAGAGAGAGAATTTGTTGAGAAAAACAAATGTTTAACTTCAAGGGCCTAGAATACATTAATATATCAGATTTAACCACCATGACATATATGGTATTAAATAACTTAAGTATCTGCTCGGGATTCATTGCTTTATGATTTTTTTTTTTTACTCACATCTCCCCTTTTCCCCCTTCCCCCTTTTTCTGTCACCCCTCTCCGTTTCCTTCTTTTTCTGTGTCTTTATGGACATCAGTCATCGTGTAGTTCATCTATTTGAATGTCTGTTTTTTTTTAATGTTTCATATGAAAGCTGCGTTATAGGTATTTTATCATCACACGGCATAACAAAGTCTGAACTGACATTTGCCCGTGGAGGACATCAACATTTTTGAGCAAAGCTTTAAAAATAGATATACATGTTATCAACGGAGAAAGAGAGAGAGAGAGAGAGAGAGAGAGAGAGAGAGAGAGAGAGAGAGAGAGAGAGAGAGAGGGTGGGGGGAGGAGGCGAGCTCGAGCGAATGGAAAGCATAATTTAGAATGGAAAGTGGACTTGATGACGAAGGATTAAGCAATTATTACAAGAAGGACGTGGTGATGAAGATCAGTATCAGCAAAACTCACAGCCGCAAAATTCTATGGGGACCGGGCTTTAAACAACATCACTAGTATGTTAACAAACAAACAACAACAAAATTATAACGACAAGGGTAACCACAAACCTTATGTCTTTACCGACTGCAAAAAATCTATAGTTAGGTTTGTCTGATTATGCAGAAGTGCATTACCTGGCGGTGGAACATTTTAGGTAGGTCCAATATTTACCAGAACCATATTCAGCATAATCTTAATCATTTTACACACACACACACACGAACACGCACACACACACACACACACACACACACACACACACACACACACACATGTACACTTTCCCCTCTTTCCCTCACACAAACACACATCTCTCGACTTTCCCCCCGTTCGTTTCCATCACACAATCTACACATATACACATGTGCTCTTTCCCCCCTCCTTGTTCTTTTCCACTGCCCTCATTTTGGCGAAAGAAAGTTATGCATTTAAAAACCGAAAATATTTATGCTTGGTTTTAACTTTCACACAAAAAACCTTCCGCACAGAATACTCAGCTGTACTGCTAAAAGGAAAGGAGTAGACCTACTGCCTGACTGATCAAATAAATATCTCGTAGCGTTGTTTCTCTCTGAACACCCCTAAACCATGTGCTCTTTTCGTAGTGTTCACATGTTTGTATGCGATTTTGACAGAAGAAAAACAGTTGCTTATGTCAGATGAATAATTCAATCAACGAAAGGAGACTTTCACAGGTGCAATCATTTTGAACTGCGCCGTTTCGACAGGAACATTACATGTTCGAGGACGATGTCAAAACATGAAACCAGTATATAAGTTTTAGCGCGCGCTTGCGTGTGCGTGTGCGTGCGCATGTGTCTGTCTATCCTGTCTATCCCACTGGCACACAACGGTCTTACCTTCAACGAAGATTTTATTTGTAAAGCCATTAATCACACGCTGACTTAAAAGTTCCATCAGAGTTTGGAGGTTGGTTAAAGTTTCACACAGAAGATGACTGACTGTGCTGTCGTTTACAGTAACTGTATCCAGGGCAGTGTTTTAACTACTACTCAAATCAGGTATGAGACTATAACCGTAGTTTAAAACTGACCGTTATTGTCGTAATGTTGGCGTTGGGCGGGCTGTTTTCTCGCACGCTGGCGCTGAAGTTGCGTCCAAATGGGGCTGTTGTCGTTGACGTCTGTGATGTGGACAACCACAGTGACTGTATTGCTGAAGAGGTCGCTGGTAGAAGTCTCGGTTGCCGTCACCTGAAAATGGTCGGGGTACGCCGTATTGTCTTAATATTTATCATTCTCTAAAATACGAGCCAAAAGGACAACTCTGCGCTCCAAACGCTGATAAAGAAAACATATAAATTTATTTTCTTAAAACCATTTATCATCACTTGTGTTCTCTCATGGCAAATAGTTTGACATCGTTGATTTACCAAAATGTCTAAAGTTCAAATATTAATTGTTTTAAACTGAAGCAAGCTCTCTCTACACTTCGCTTGACAGGATTTCTTTCAGACTGAGAATAATTACTGTTTGCCAATGTCACAAGTAATGCTGTTGCTTTAGTTCAATACCAGGTTTTTCTACGTTGTTTCTACGCTGAAACATACGTTAAGTCATAGTTGTGTTTGTATTAGTTCAGTATGACATGCTGCTTTCCTATGATAAAAACGAAGCTAACTTGCTGTGTCTTTGCCTTAAGGTCATTACACTATGCTGTTTATCTATATAACAGCGAAGCTGTGAATTTGCTTTAAGTTCAATAAAAAGGTCCTGCACGGCTTACTTCATACCGATTTTGTGTCTGTGCTTTAACAAGTTTAATCCTAGATAATGCATATAAAAAATTCTGCACGTATAGGTTTAAGGCGACTTATGTATTTGCTTACCGTTAGATGCTTTATATCAAAACAAAAAGCAATGTGGCGTATTTGTTTTAAGATCAGTACAATATACTTTATTTCTGCGCAAAAGAAGATGTGTGTTTTTTTTTTATTAAGTCCAGTGCAATATGCCGTGCACACACACACACACACACACACACACACACACACACACACACATATATATATATATATATATATATATATATATATATATATATTGTCTTGTACTTCTATGCTACCTAACGTGTATTGTGGTTAGAGGTAATGGTCTGTGCGCGTGAGTTCAATACATGATGTTGTAAGTTACCGTAAAAGCGATGTTGTTTCAGTTCAAAACAAGGTGATGTATATGTTGCATTGAAAGTGTACTGGCGTGGAAAGTGTACTCTCCACGGGCAAAATCGTGGAATGTATACCACGGCTGATCCATGGAATGTATACATTCCACGATTTGCCCGTACACTTTCCACGCCAGTACACTTTCAATGCAACATATACATACATAAAAAGCGACGCTGTTTCAGTATCAGTTCAAATTCAAATGCTTCATATCCGCATCAAAAGCGATGGTGTGTCTTTGCTTTGGGTTCAAAACTTTGTACATTTATGTTACTGATGCTTTGTCTGTAGTTCATTTCAACAGAAGATAATCTCTATTTGTATTAAAGCAATGTCGTGGTCTTCGTTGAACGTTTAACAGTAAGGTAAACGTGATGTCTAAACTGAGGTAAAAAAATTTTTCCAACAAAAATGTTTTATTTAGTGACGTTGAAAATAAGGCCCTGCCTTCTTTTTGATTGAATAAACGGTGACCAAAGCGATGCATACATTGAGAGTGACGTTGTGTCTTTCCTTTCAATTCACTGAAAGAAGTATTTCATGCATTGGCGTGAAAACTACAGTTTGTTTTTAATTTTTTTTTTAGTGAACAAGAAATCCTTTATACCGACCTTAACAGTAATGTTGTGTCTTTTTTTCGTTCAACAGAAAGTGTTTTCTGTGCTAGGTTGAAAGTAATGTTGAGTCTCTTATTGTTCAACAGAAAGGATTTTCCACAATGAATAGAAGTGATATTGTATCTTTCTTTCACTCTACACACTAACGTTAAAAGTGATGTTGTGTGGTTTATTTCAGTTGAACAGAAAGTGCCACTCTATATTAACGTTAAAAGTGATGTTGTGTCATTCATTTTTGTTGAACAGAAAGTGCCACTCTGTACTAACGTTGAAAGTGATGTTGTGTGCCGTTTCTCGTAGTCCAGCACCGACCCGTTGCGGACCCGGAGCTGAACCAGCGCAAAGGAGCGAACTGCAGTGGATGGCTCGGCCGTGAAGAACTCGCTCTCTGGTCCGTCCACCGATATACGGAACACGCAGTTCTGGTCCTGTGTAGGCAGAGCAAGCTAATGCCATACACTGTCATCACACAGCCCATGAACCTACGCTATGCCAGCAAATGTCATGATATCATTGAAGTGGAAAACCAAGCATTACTGTTCTGTACCGTGCCAATACAATACCACACCAAGCTATATCTTTACTATGGTATACCATACCATACTCGAAGATTTGTTCTCATCTAGCGATCAATAAGGAGACGACTTCAAGGATCCAGCGTACACACACGACAATAGGGACTTGCATACCATACATGTTTAGGGGTAGATTTTCACATCATTTACCCATTTAATACATATTCCGTAATGAAAAAGCTTTTTCGAGGTATATAGCTAGTAGCCGGATAATCAATGTCTTACTTTCAGTAGCAAGAAGCATTGTCAATTTGAACAGAGAGGGATTATTGTAGTATTTATTCGGTATGTATTTTTCTCTTAATTCTTGATACTGCGGGCAGTATAAAACAAAGTGTACTTCAGATTCCACTTGAGAGACACAAAAAGGGCACAACAAGTCACTTTCTGTTATATTTCTATGAAAGCGCAGTTTATGCACATTTAGTTGGGAAACACCCAACCTTAGTCTGATTAAACTTATCCTAGCTCGTAGATGGTTAACAAAATTTAGATATGAAGACAGAACTAGATCACTTTTGAACGTCCGATACAGTTGAAAACGATCACTTTGTTCCATGTTATAAAACCACTGCGTCCTGTAGTCATTAATCAAACTGTTTTTCAATGTTCTCAAAAATCCTTTCTCATCACCTACACCCTGGTTTTCCCAGACTTCACCAAACCCGTATTTGTACAGAAAGAAACAGACTGCTGACGCCCAAGTATTCTTGTTATTATTATGAAGATGTAATAACATTTTATAAGACTTTAGAGGCAAACGATGAGATGGCATCTTCACAATTTTTAACCAATATCTAATACTTTTTACATACAAGTTTACGTATAGTGGAAAAGCGTCCTAACTCACCATAAATCATCACATTTGGGGTTCTTGTACTAACATTCAAGAACCTTTTAAAGAAAACAAATGTACCTTTTCTATTATGTCCAGATTTCCGACAATGCCCCCCAAACTTCGGCTCCATAGCTAAGTATAGGTTGTATTTGGGCGTCAAAGAGTTTGAAGAATATAGCAGGCGATTTTTCTCTCCTAATGACCATAACAACTTAAAAATGCTGATAACTCCTTTTTTTTTTTTCTCGACTAGCTAGATCGTTCAGACAATGTGCAAAGGTGAGCCTGGTGGACATAATAACCCCAAGATACTTGTACATATTAACTACTGATATCTTATTCTGGCCATAATACCATTGTCGTGCGTGCTCTGACACAAAACCACCATTTCTAAAGATAACAATATTTGACTTGTCTAAATTCACAATCAAACCAAGCTTTCTTGCTGTGTCATGCAACACATTTAAACTGATTTTGCAAACCAATAATAGAATCAGAAATCAGAATAATGTCATCAGCAAACATTAAGATAAAGATTTCTAAAAAGTCTGGGATAAGCTGATTCCATGTTTACCTTTTAAGATGATTTCCTTGGCCAACTCATTTATAAGCAATGAAAACAGAACAGGCTGCATTTATCACCCTGCTTTAAACCCGTAGAACACAAAAAAGCTTCTGTCAGTTCACTGCCAACTCTTACTCTCGCCTGTACAATATTATAAATACTAGTTAAAGCCCGGTACATTTTTCCCCGCACACCCCTTCTCTGTAAGACAGCCCATAACTTTGAACGAACAACAGAGTCAAAAGCTTTTTGAAAATCAATAAAGGCAACATAAAGTTTTTTGTGTAAAAAGTAGTTGTTTCTGAATCATGGCAAATAGCGTAAAGACATGGTCAATGTGCTGTAATCTTTCCTGAATCCTGCTTGACAGTCATTTATTACATTGTTGCTTTCGATCCAATTTGTCAGCCTTACATTCAAAATATGGCTGTATAATTTACTACAAATATTCAATAACGAAATGCCTCTATAGTTGTTGGGAATTTTACGATCACCTTTTTTGAAAATAGGTTGTATAAAGGCTTCAGACCACTGTATAGGGTATAGGGTAAGAACCAGAAGTAAATATTGCATTAAACAGTAGAACTATAAATGGAACAACTATAGTAGCTGCATTTTGAAGACTTCTCCTATTATTCCATCGGGGCCTGCTGCTTTGCCATTTTTAAGAGATCTCACAGCAGCATAAACTTCATTTTTGTTATCTCTGCATCCAGAGATTCTGTGTTCGCCTGCTGAAAACCATCGTCATCCTGTTCTTCAGGATCACTAGTATCATCAATAGAAACATTTTCGGTATTAGACTGAAACACTTGGGAGAAATGATTATACCAATCATCTTTAGTAATGTCATTGGTTGTAGACTTTTTGTAAACACAAGATCTCAGCTTGGTCCAAAAACCAGCTGGGTTACTAATATTCTCATGTAACGTTTCCAGTGTCGCCTTACGGTGATTTTTCTTTTTAATCCTTATAAGTTCTTTATATTCCCTTCTTTTTTGGTTGTATTCGAGTCTTAAAATGACGTCATCGTCTTTACATTATAATACTGTCTTAAATTACATCTGAGTTCTTTTTTGCTTTGACACTCATGGTCAAACCAAGGATCTGACTTTTCTTTGCCGACTGTAATAGTTTTCTTCAAACATAAACAAGCATCGAGCAACGCATCATTAAAAGTCTGTAGAGCCTCGTTGATGTCATCACCGATCAGAGAAGATGCTTTTTCTAAGTTGCTTTTAAACTCATCAGATGTAGTGTTCTGTTTGATTTCATCCAATTTACCTTGGTCCCATATCATTTTTTTCCATCTTAAAGCTACCCGTTTTGCCTTTACATGTTTTCCGTCATTTACAATAGAATTAAGCATGACTTCAACTGGCATATGTTTAGATTCTATTTTCGGGTGACCTTCAGCGAGACACAGAACTTTAGTAAACAACGAGATACGATAACATAGTCGATAATGCTACATCCGGTTGATGAAACATAAGTGAAATTTCCATAGTCCTTGTCATTTTGGATAGTACCATTCAATATACAAAGATCAAAAACAGTGCAAACATTTAGTAAACAATTACCAAAGTCATTCAAAACATGATCTTTTGAAGTACGATAGACTTCCTGCTCCTTGTCGTCTTTCCATGTTACCATGTTACACCTCATCCACATCTGCATCTTCTTCCTTTCCATTTAAACCCCCTGTACGTGCATTGAAATCTCCAAGCAGTAAAAGAGGTACATTTCCAACAGTCTCAACGAGATCCAATATGCACTGTTCAACAATAAGTATACCATTGGATAAATCGGCATATCGATAATAATCAGAGGAGCTTGGGGGTACATATACACCAGCAAGATAACTGGTGAATCTCTATACCAAGAAGATCTTTAGACAGTTTTAATACGATTATGTTGTCATGTTCTGTCTTTATCTGTTCAACGTACTGTGATAAATCTTTCTTGACAAGAAGTGTTAAAACTCCTGACAATCTTGCAGTGACACCATCAGACAATCTAATACCTGGTACAATAAAATAATCATAATCTGGAAATAAATGATCTGGAAATTGAGTAGAAAATGTTTCGACAAGCAAACACAAATCAAAATCATTAATATAAAATCGCACGTCGGTATCGAACAAGCGAGAGAGACCTTCAATATTGTACGTTAGAATCTTAATGTTTCCCCTGACATGAGCCCGGCCGTGTCCCTATTTATAATCCTGCTTTGCATTTCCACGTGCCACTTCGTGGATTGTTGTTTGCCGTTTAGAAGAACTGTTCGTGCACGAAGAGCTTCTTGATCGAGTCAAAGGATGCACAGGTTTGTTCGTGGAATTTCGTCTCGTCTGTCACCCTTTTTTGTGGTTTTGCTGCCATTTTTCTGCTCTGTGATTGTCTGTCCTGTTTGTGATTTGGTGAGTATGACAGTGTCGGTTCCATTACTTATTTTCTTTTCAGTCGTTTCGTTGTCATTTACCATCTGTTGTGACATCGATTTCTCCATGTCCGGATTTTCCGGATTATGCTGGTCTTCAATGTCAAGATCTTTATCCATATCATGTGTGCTGTCGTCTATAGTATCTCCTGTTTTCCCCCCTTCTGTCACATTTTTCATCAAAAATATTTTTTAACTCCCCTGCTGTCTTCGACTCGGTTTGCGACACTCTCTGTTTCAGTGTCTGCACTACTATCCTTTTGAGCCTTGTCTGTAGAACCTATTACAAGGTTTGGGTCCATGTCTACCCCCTCGTTCCTATCTATATCATTATATTTTTCCTTTGTGCCACTTCCCTCACAAAATGGTTCCCTCTCCAACCCACTAGCTATGCTGTCATCATTCTTTTTTCTTTCGTTGCACTGAATCCCACATCAATGATGTCTGTATCTGTGTTTGCATTGTACACAACCTGACCAGTATGCACCTGGTGCACTATCTTGTCGTGTCCTGTCATACTCCGTGCATCAGCAGAGTGAGAAACATCACGATTACGCTGATCAAGGTTATCAGGCCTATGAGTTGTGGATAGGGATGGAAAGTGGCACATAGAGGTAGGGTAGGGGTACGATTGGTAATCGTGCTGCCTGTTTTGCGAAGCACCAGCTTCGCCACACAATCTCGCATCAGAGTACTCACAGTTTCTGCTGACAAACTGCACACGACTATCAGGGCGGCTGTCGTCATAGTACGGCTGCCTTTCATAGCCACCCTTCCAAGAGTAGTAGTCGTTGTATTCGTTGTTGTTGTAGCCGCTATTGTAGTAGCCGCTATTATTGTAGCGGGTGTCCTGGCTCCCTGCCGACTGTCTCCACTGCTGCCGTGTGAATGGCGGGCCTGGTTCTGCTCCTCCACCACCAGTCTGCTTCCCGGTAGTAGGCATGTAGGCCCCGGCGTCGATACTGCTGTATTGTGTCCCTCTGTCGGTCGGTAAGGTCTGCAGCCACTGTCACATTTTTTTTTTCCGAAGGGCCGTCCTGCCCTCCCTCAGCACTGCCATCCTGTCTGTCCAGCGCGCAAATGTTACGATCATTGGCGGGGGGCGACCATTAGAATCTTTGTGACGTCCAAGACGTTGGGCACGCAAAATATCATCCGAACGCCAGATTTTCCCTGACACTGACCCATCCAGTATACGCACCACAGACTGAACGCAATCTTCGATCGTTTCGTTCTCCGGGAGCAATGGCACATTGAAGAATTTTAAATGTCACGTCTGGTGAACCTTTCTAGTTTTTCCACCTTTTCATCTAGAATTGTAGTTGATCGTATCAAATTCTGCTCAAGCTGGTTTACCGTGCGTTTCTCTTGAATCTCGTTCTTAAACTCACTTGCAATCCGGTTTAAATTTTGCGCAACTTGCTGAGTCACCGCACCAAGTCGATCATCCAGTATTTTATGCAGTGATTTTTCAAATTCTGCTCTCTGTTTGTCTAAAATATTTTGAAGATTTGATTCCATACTTTCATCTGTTACTTCGTGTTCTTTTTCAAAAAAATTATCGGGGTATAAAATCCAAGTAATCACTGTACGAAAAGCAAAATAGTGGGAGAGCTTCAAAAACGCGTCCTGTCGACAGCTTGGCGCAGGCACACACATTCGTACAATTCAAGAGAGATAAATTATTTAATTCAGGTTTTAAATTGTTCAATGACTTATTGATTGATTTATCTGTAATATTCAAGAACAATGATTTAGGCCCAGACCTAATCTTTGCTCTTTGTCACTGTCGTGCACACATTATCACAATACATAGAATTGTGTGTGAGAGAGAGAGAGAGAGAGAGAGAGAGAGAGAGAGAGAGAGAGAGAGAGAGAGAGAGAGAGAGAGAGAGAGAGATCCAGAGAGAGAGAGAGACAGAGACAGAGACAGAGGTTTCACCGTGTCCAGATCAATGACGTTCATGTGGTCAGTGGAGACAATGTGAAGGACGCTGTCCTGAATGGCGTTCTCCGCGATCTGCGCCGTATAGCTGGCCTGGTTGAACCGTGGCTTGTGGTCATTCACATCCACAACGTTAATGGTCAGCGTGCCTGAACATCAAGGAGAATCAATATCATTTTCTACACCAATCAGCGATCGTTACTATGTATAGTGCATGGGGGGGGGGGGGGGGGGGGGAATAGTAAGGAAAAGGTATCCTTTCTGACCATTACCTCTTGAAAACAATTTTCATTTTGTGTACATATAAGGCAAGAAACAATAACAAAGTGAGAAATAAAATGGTTTCAGTTTTGTTCCCTGTCGTCGTCTCTTTTAGTTCTATACATTTATGTACATGTCATGTATTGTGATTTGGCAATGTCCTTAAACTTTCTCTGTATTGAGAGTTATCAAAATACAAAGTTCACATGTGAAAGGATGGTAGCACCACAAACAGTCGTTCATATGGAACGCAGCTAACGACGCGAGACACTGGCGACAATGCCATAACGCAAAAGAGGGTTAACGTGAAGCCATGGATGCACAGCCCAGGCACCAAGTTTCGCAGTAAGTTTGGAGTTCTGTCTGACCGAACGCTGAAAACGTTTTGTAAATGCCCTCAGAGCTGTTTTGGAAGAAGGAAACAACATAGCGGCGACTGTTGTCGGATTCTGTTTCATATGCATGCGTGTGTATTTCAGAATTCACCTGTGTGTGTGTGTGTGTGTGTGTGTGTGTGTGTGTGTGTGTGTGTGTGTGTGTGTGTGTGTGTGTTTGGAGGGGAGGGGAGGAGGAGGCGTTAAAGCATTACTATCTAACATCGGGGACAGATGTATAATATTATAAGTTTAAAATTTTCTTACTCCGATTGCCATCAGGGCTGAACTGCTAAAAGTTCACAGTATCTAGAGTGAGGAACGAAACCCTCTCTCCTTCCGCGGCCTTAACGTTTCCTGAGTCGGTCACCTATTTAATGGTTGGTGGACAGTGATACTTTTCAAGCAGTGAATCCGAACCACCACCCCTGCCTCACGTATGGTTGAAACTCACAGCTGTCACCTCCGATGTAAAACGCTCTAACATTCTAGTGC
>JADBJO010017304.1:7500-10000 GCA_016801955.1 Conus betulinus | reverse complement strand
GTTCATCGTACAGAGCAGGCCATGCAAGCCTTTCGTGTTTGCTGACTGGTGTAAACTTTATGATTGACAAATGTGGATATCACAAACAAACAAACAAACATACATGCACACGCACACACACACACACACACACACACACACACACACACACACACACACACACACCGACAGACAGACAGACACACACACACACACACACACCCTCAGATACACACACACACACACACACACACACACACACACACACACACACACACACACACACACACACCAACAGACAGATACACACACCGATATACACACACACCGACAGATACACGCGCACACACACACACACACACACACACACACACACACACACCACACACACCGACACACACACACACACACACACACACACACACACACACACACACACACACACACCATCAGACAGACACACACACACACACACACACACACACACACACACACACACACACACACACACACACACACAGACAAACACACACCGACAGACAGACAGACACACACACACACACACACACACACACACACACACACACAATGTCTTTCACCAAACAAATCATCATTTACGTCGGAGTCTGTTCTGTGCTACATCATTAGCGGCGCGCGCGCACGGAATGAGAGGGGCTGGGGCAGGGCAATCGACACTAGATGGCGCCCTGTCCCCTCCACTCCAAGAGTTCCAGTGGCGCTGAACGAAGGCGATGAAGGAAAGTGTGTCTTTCTGATACACTCTCCCTTTTGCTCCTCCTTGATCCCCCAAGCTTAGAACGAAAACAACAACAACAACAACAACAACAACCCCACCACTAACATCCTAAAGAAAACAAAATACAGAAAGAAGGCTTATATTCTTACATAGGTGTATTGGCACTGCTTCAGCACAAAAGAAAACAACAAAACAAACAAACAAACAAACAAACAAATAAATATAAATAAATAAATAAATAAATAAATAAGACATTTGCCAAGATGCCCCAGTAGTTCTAACTTGCATCCCAAGTCCAGTTCCTCCCGCCTCTCCCCCTTCCCCTAGGCTTTCCCGTTGTCATTACCCCTCCCATCCGCTCCAGCTCCCCCCAGGAGCAGCCAGTCTGCCTGGCGTCTGCCTCCAGGTCCCTTCTCCAGGAGTTCTTGGCCGGCCTCTCTTTCTCTTCCCCTGAGGGTTCCAGGTCAGGGCCTGGCGAGTGATGTTGGTCGGTGGTTTCCTCAGGGTGTGTCCAATCCATCGCCATCTTCTTCTTCTGATCTCTTCTTCTGCTGGCACTTGGTTGGTTCTTTCCCCAGAGATCTGTGTTGCTGATGGTAACTGGCCAGTGGATCTTCAGTATTCCGCGTAGGCAGGAATTTTATGAACGTTTGCACTTTCTTGATAGTGGTCTTTGTTGTTCGCCACGTCTCTGCCCCATACAACAGTACTGATTTGACGTTGGAGTTGAACAGGCGGATTTTGGTGCAAGATGAAATGAGGTGAGATCGCCAGATGTTCTTCAGGGCTTTGTAAGATGCTCTTGCCTTTCTGATGCGGGTCTTCACGTCTGCATCTGTTCCTCCCTGCTGGTTGATCACGCTCCCAAGGTACGTGAAGGACTTGACCTCCTCCAAGTTGTTGTCCCCCAACTTCACTGCCTCTGTGCTGGAGGGCGTGATCTTCAGTATCTTGGTCTTGTCAGGATGGATGTGAAGGCCGACTTGGGAGGAGTGGGAGGCCAGGCTTGTGGTCTTGTTTTGCATCTGTTGCCGATTGTGGGAGAGCAGAGCGAGGTCGTCGGCGAAGTCTAAATCGTCTTAATTGAGTCCAGAGGGTCCACTGGATGCCGTCCTTCTGTCCCATCCGTCGTCCGCCCTCATCACCCAGTCGATGGCGAAGAGGAACAGGAACGGCGACAGAAGGCATCCCTGGCGTACGCCGGTCCTTACGTCGAAGCGACGTGTTAACTGGCCTCCATGAACGACCTGACAAGCCATCCCCTCGTACGACTCCTTGATGATTCGTGTCAGTTTGGCTGGGATCCCGTAGTGTCGGAGGAGCTGCCACAGGGTGTCACGGTGGAGACTGTCAAAAGCCTTGCAGAAGTCCACGAAGTTGATGTACAGCGAGGAATTCCACTCCAGGGACTGCTCGACAATGATACGTACGTAGCGTGGCGATCTGGTCAATACAGGATCTGTCCTGCCTGAAGCCCGCCTGGTGGTCCCGGAGCCTGACGTCCACTGCGTCCCTCATCCTCTCCAACAGGATCCTGTTGAACACTTTCCCTGGCACTGATAGTAGTGTGATGCCTCTATAGTTCTCACAGCTGCTGAGGTCTCCCTTCTTTTTGCTTGATGATGCATTTATCTTTTCAGTCTGTTGGTATTTCTTCTTGTTCCCAGATCTTCTCAAAGAGCGGTAGTAGCATGTCGGCTGTGAAATCTACCTTCGAATAAATCAACGGAATGTGGAATCTACCTTCGAATAAATCAATTGAAC
>JADBJO010017304.1:0-2500 GCA_016801955.1 Conus betulinus | reverse complement strand
ACATTTTGTTTTGTTCGTGTTGGAGATGAAGCGGGTTTGACACGGAAAGAAACTGAATGAATAAACGAGATGTTTTGAAACTGTTGTTGTTGTTGCGGCTGACAGGCCCGCAACAGCACACAACAGTTCAAAAACATCTCGTTATTCATTCAGTTTCTTTCCGTGTCAAAACCGCTTCATTCTCCAAACACGAACAAAAACAAAATGTCAACTCTCAGGGACAAGAGACGATCGATAAACCCCACATTTTCTTCTCATATTCAACCATTGTTCGCTTACCCCCCCACAGTTCACCATTGTCCCCACCCCCCCCCCCCCCCCCCCTTTCCCAATCCCCTACCGGACTCCCCACCACCCCAAACCCACCACCCACCCACCCCCACCCCCACCCTTTTCCCCACCCTGCTCCCAAAAATAGCCAGTCTTTTTCATTGGTCCACAGGGCCAGTCGATGCGCCGACTGTCCTTGAAGGAGGACGCACTCATTTGTTATCGCGACCGTTGTCAGGCAGAGTGGGTGGAGGCGTGACGTAGGCGTGGACGTAGGCGTGAGAGGAGGGCTAGGGCCATACCTGGAGAAGTCCGTGGTTTGATCACGTGCAGTAGGGGATGCAATGTGGTCTGGCATGTCCGTGGTCGTTATCAGCAAGGTTTTTCGTATGGACAGGCGATAGGTACGTGGTAGGCCAGCCGTCGCCTACGCGAGCGCCCGCGCGCACGCACGCATGCACGCACGCACGCCAGTAGCCTATATATGGGCCCTTAGTATGTGTTAGTGTGTGTGTGGGTGTGTGGGGGGGGGGGGGGGGGGGGGCCGGGAGGGGTATGCATGCGTGCGTGCGCGCGCGCGCGGCGTTTGTGTGTGTGTGTGGTGTGTGTGTGTGGTGTGTACAAATGCTCAGTCTACATTTTTCTTAATCGCTTTGATGTTTGAAGAGTAGTCCTTGCAAACGGAGGGGACATACACACGCGCGCGCGCGCGCGCGCGCGCGCACGCACACACACACACACACACACACACACACACACACACACACACGCACGCACGCACGCACGCACGCACGCACACACACACACAAGAACATGTTATTCCTTTTGTCCCTTTTGGGGTATGGAGGAAGGGTGAGTTTAAAGCAATAAACAGGAAAAGGAACACAAAGAAGCCAAAAATAAAACAAGAAAATGCTCATAATGTCTTTAGTTTTTCAGCAACTTTTTCCTGCCCACCCTTCACTGGCTGCTTTGAGGGTGCAGTGGGATTCTTTTTTGAACCTTGGTGGTGAGAACACCACGGTATTATGGACTGTGGTGTGTCTCTATTTGACGCCAGGAGCACAGACCACAAACCAGCCGTGTCTCCATGATGAGTTCCGATCCAGCGGACGAAAAAGCCTCGGAGCAGGCAATACAAATAGATCCGCTTTTGAAAGGGATACGATGGTCCCTCATGCAGCTAGTGAAGCGTTTTTCATATCTATATAATGTATTTTCTTTAATTTCATTTTCCCAAGTTTTCCATCTTCAACACCCCCCCACCCCCCCCCCCCCTTAAGTTCAAGTCTTTGCCAAGTCATTACTATGAGCACTGCAGACATTGTGGCTGGCTTGTTGCTGGCCTGTCCCCCCAATCCCCCCCCACCCCCCCCCCCCCCCCCCCCCACCCCCCCCCCCCCCCCCATTAGATGTTTGTCTTTGTATTTGTCTGACTTTATTAAGTTTAAAGACAAGTCTTAAATAAAAGTTACTCTGAGCTAGGTTTTCTTATGGGAGCAAAAGTTACCCGCTTGTTTACTGCAAAAAAAAATGCTCGTCAATGCTGACATAGACCAACACACACACACACACACACACACACAAACACACACACAAACACAATCTTACAAAAAAAAAAAAGACAATCCTTGAACTGAATTTCCAGATACATTATAGAGAACAGTGTACTTTCACACAAAAACAATGCAAAGTTTGTAAATCCCATTTAATAGTAATACTCTTCCTGGAAGCGAAATGAGATTGTTCGATGACGATGTTTTCGACTTTTTACATCTCTTTTCAGATTGTTGATGAGGAAGTTTTGGACTTTTTAATCTCTTTTCAGATGTTCGATGAGGATGTTTTGGACGTTTAACATCTCTTTTCAGATTGTTCGAGGACGATGTTGTGGACATTTTACCACTACTTACAGATTGTTCGATGACGATGCTTTGGATTTTTACCTCTACATTCTAGGAGTTCGCTTTTTATTTTCGCCGGATACCTAGTTGTTAAAACATTGATTTCCTTCGTTTATTTCTGTAGTTTTAGATCAATTTTTTTTTTCTCGCCCAGAATTCCAAGGTACACGATCGGTGAAATTTTTGAAAACTTTGTGGCCGTTTCATTTGCCATAGGTAATGTGACCAAAATTTCAGCTGTTTACATGGACTTTTTTTCCCAGATCATAGAATTTGATGGGATGTTATGGTGGTGTGTGTGTGTGGTGTGTGTGTGTGTTTATGAG